>MU227347.1:240446-252749 GCA_018584345.1 Thuja plicata
TCATTTAGAATACATATAATACTTAGATATTGATTAATAATAATATATTGTATTTGTATATATATACAAATACAATATATTATTATTAATCAATATCTAAGTATTATATGTATTCTAAATGATCATATGACTGAAGCTACAAACATTAACACTCCCTCTTAGCTAGGGAGGATGATCAAATAGAATGTGTAGTGGTATCCCTTGTCAATACTTATGACCCTCACCATAGCTACACAAAACATCAACACTCCCTCTTAGCTATAGAAGATAAAATCCATCAAGGTAATAAATCCATTAATTTTGAAATAGAGGAGATATCACCTCACTATGATATCAGGCTCGATATGGTATATGAAGGAATATCAAGTCACATGATATTAACCATAGCTCATAAATATCCATAGTATTTGCAATGACATTACATCTCATGATGTCTGCTATATGGATACTAAGTTTACATAGAGATATGTCACTATGTGACATTTCTCATACGGTACAATTAGTATGTAATACTAAGTTCAGAAGGATCCTAATATGATCCATATGGATACAAAGAAATTACATATCACATAATTTTTGATATGAAGTATCACCTAATATGTGATACCAAGTTTTACATATCACCTAACATGTGATGTCAGGAATCACCTAACACGTGATACCAAGTTTTACATATCACCTAACATGTAATATGAGGAATCACCTAACATGTGATACCAAGTTTTGCATATCACCTAGTATGTGATATGAGGAATCATCTATACTTGTGATACATGATTTTATGCATTACCTTAGATTTTAATATAAGGAATCACCTTAGATCATGATACCTAGTTTTCATATCACCTTAGATCGTGATGTGAGGAATCACCTTAAAACGTGATACCTGATTTTCATATCACCCCAGATCGTGATAAAAGGATATAGTAATTAGAGAACATTACATTCCCCTTACATATAACCCTATTATGGTATGTGCACTGACATATCAAAAAGTCTACCATAACGTATCCTCATTACAAGATCATCACCTTGTAACATCAAATACAAGTGTTCATTGTCTAAGAAGTTGTCACCTCTCAAAAATGTACACAAGATGGGTGGGACCATAAGTCATGCAGCCACACACATGACATCCACATTGACTTATCTTAGAGGGTGAATCCATCATGGCTCATCGCAGAGGGTGAATCCACCATGGCTCATCCCAGAGGGTGAAAACAAGGGCTTTCACCTTAGACTTCTCTCTCAAAGAGAAGAATGCAATAACATACAAAGTAATAGATCACAGATGTTGAAACTCCTTTTCATCTAAGGCTTCATTCTCCAACATACCAGGTTTATATCAAAAGTATACAACCTTCTCTCTAGCAAGAGACTTGGTGAGAATATCAGCCATCTATTTTGTAGTGATAATGTACCTTGAATAGCATACTTATGCACTATATCTCTTATATAGTTTGCATCACTCTTAGTGAACCCCAATTTATGTAGGAGCTAGCATAAAGGCATTTCAATTAGTACACATGTGACTCAATCTCATGATCATAGTCCTCTGACTACAAAAACCATCTTCATTGTTGACTCCCTCTGAACCAATATGACCAAATTACTTGGAGATCAGAATGCATAAGATCCTCTGCATGCTCCCTTTTAAATTTTAAGGTCTCGCGACAACCTCCTGACCTCCTCCTTCAAGGTTTATTTTATATGAACTATCACACTCCCTCTGAATCTAATATTAACCTTCAAGTCTTGTCTTTGTTCTTTAGTCTGCATCAAGCTCTTTTCTTGAATGCCCTTTGATCCAACAACATATCCAACTATCTAGGAATATCATGGCCTAGATATTTTCATAAAATCCTTCTAGCCCACATACATGGAACTAAATCATTTGAATCACAATCCTTTGGCTTTTAATAGTTTTCTAGTCACTAGGAAAACCATCTTGATATGGTCTGCCCTTCTAAATCAGAATGATTAATATCCTTGAAAATCAATTTTGGGAGATCCTCTAGTAGCTCCCTCTGTTACAAAACATACATGGCCCCAATCATGAAAATATCTTGATCTAAGAGACTCTCATAATCTGGCACATGATCATGTTCAAATTTTGATCATAACATTATTCGTAGGAGTAGTTTCTCGTATACAAATGTACTTGTCTGATTTCATAGTAACATGAGTGAATGTAATAAACTATGGATTTATCCTCAGGTTTGGAAACACCAAACATTCATGATAATTTGGCTTTCATATGAAGCTCCAAGTATATGCATCAACCTCTTGACCTTCCATGAATAGAATCTCTCATCATCCTTATGCTCCTCGATCTGTCCTTAAATTTGTCTCTTTAATAACAAGCTAGTGATTGCAAGCTTCACACAGATCTTAAGAATACACACATGGATAGGGTGAGGGAGTCGTTAAACCAATAAATATTGACACAAGCTTATAATAGGAATTATGCTTAGGAAATACATGATGCCCAGAATTACATCACACCAAAGAGTCAACCATAAGAACTTCTGATCCGTAACAATTCTCGACATAGCTATAGGTTGCAACAATAGATGTGTACCCAAGTTCATGGTGTAGTAATATTTTCAGCTAGTTAAAGATTGTGTTTTCTTGATTCTAGCTTCGTGTTGTCTTCAATGGTTCATAGAGTAATATTTTTCCTTCAAAGCATTAGTCAGGCTCCAAAAATAGTAGTCATGGCAAATTAATATATTCCTCCACACTTGTATAACGTTTTATATTCCTCCACCCTATATTTCAATGCATTCACCGGAACATAAAATATATTGAGGACCTCCAATGTTTTTCTACCATCAATTTATCACGCCGAATAAATATGGCCTTCGATTGTTATATAGTTCGCAATCTTAAAACTTTGTCCCTCAAATGCTATTGTAACTATATAGTGAACCCGTTGTGTGCCATCAACACATGACAACAATATATCCAACTATTGTGTTATCCTTTAAGATGCAGTCATAATAATCAAGTCAGCGAACCATATAATATTAAGATATATGAGGAAGTCATTGTTATCAAAGAAGGCGTCGTTGGATCATATGAAGTCACCCTGGACTTGTCATAACAGTATTTTACTTAACAATACTCGGTCCTCTTTCTCCAAATAATATTCCTTCGCACAAGAAGAGTCTATTACCATACAATATATCTCAGGCCAACATTTCCCAAATTGTATCCTATGTGGGAGACCCGATTATGTCTTCAGGACAACCACAATATTAATTCAGATTACTTATGATGGCAGAGTAAATTCTAAGCATCAGATGAAGAATGTAAATGAGTTAATGTTTCTATCTTTAGATGTTTCCTGAATTTGAATCTCCACTGTGGGCTTTTAGCCATTAGTCATCTTGATAAGTAATTTATGACTAAAATATTCCCTTTGTGATCTTTTCAAATAACACCAATGATATCAATATGGGTGCCTCAGGGAATCATTATGAATGGATGTGTTTTTCCATTCCATCTACTCACAAATGCAGAGATGACAATGGTTTACTCAATAGTCTTAGAACTTTATCAATATTGAACCAATGAGATAAGCATTTCCTAGGAAACACAAGAAACCCAATAGTCTTCAACTCACAACGATCTTCAGACTTGGTTAGCAAGGAATCACTCTTTCTCCATCTCTAAAATATTGTTTCTTTGACTCAGAAGATATCAATGAATATGATCTCTCTAACTGACTACATGATTTGATCCCAATCAGAATTGGTGGGGTGAGTTTGGTAAAATAAGTTAGATGAAATGATATTATGATTGATACATATTCATCCCCAGTTGAGTGGTTCTTCTGTTTGTATGGTCAATACATTTAAGTTCGACGACAATAACACATAAGTAGACCTGTATATCGCATAACAATATAGGTAACTCCCAAGTTATGTTCCAATGCTTTACATCCACCTCTCTTCTTATTTCCTTCATGGGTGAAGAACATTATCACATCACCCTTCTTGTTCAACCCCGAGGGCATGTTGGAATGACTACCAGTGCTGAATCATTTCCAAGTTGGACCCATCGGCAATCAAACATTGCACTAAATCATCGAGCCAAGCTCGGCCCAACCCAACAGACATTGGGTAAACATAAACATCCTGAGTGCATTGTATTGACATAGCCTGATTAAACATTGTGCATCATTGGTATCCCGATGCAACTTGGTTGGACACAGTGACATCGCGTGGAACATTAGGCGAGCAAACATTGGGATCGCCAAGCGCATCCAACATTGAGTAAGGAAGCATTGACATTGCCCACCGATCCAGGAGCAGGAATCATTCGACACTAATCCCATATTGTTTTCGTAGGAACTCTTTCAAACCCGCCCAACATTGCACTATGGACATTAGCTTTGCAACAACTGAGCTCATCCTACATTCTCAATATTGGAGATATCAATAAAGACATTGGTCTTCAGCAGCTAAGACATTGAAAAATATTTTTAAATCTTCACAAGCCTGGTAGTAGGACCTTTTTATTTTCTTTGGTCTGCTGATTGTGTGTCTATCTTTTACATTTACCACGAGCAAAATTAACTCTTGAGCAATTAAGTGCGAAGTGTTCTCCAAGCTCAAATTTTCAAACAATGAGATTGTGTTATTTCTTGCGTCTGCATTCGAGTAAGTGGTACTGGGTTATCGTAGCAGCTGGTGAAATGGTGTTTGAGGTTCCAAAATTTTTGACATTCCATATTTCAGGTAGGTTTCTTTTGACCTTCAGGTTTATTTCTACTTTTTCTTTTCTCTTTGTTTTGTTGTTTTTTTTCTCTCTCACATCGCCCAGAACCTGTCTTGTAGGTAGTGTTCGTGCAGCTTTGGGCTTGTGTCCATTGTGGTTCTGGTGTTTTCCCTCTGCAACCTGTCTAATCTGTGGGTTGGGTATCTTGTACCAGGTGTAAATTTATGTATATATGTATAAATTTTGTGCACGCTCTATAAATTGGTGTAAGTGCCTTGTAGGTTAGTGTAAATAGTTGTAGTCCTATGTATATTCTTCAGGTTTGTATGTTTTGTGAATAGATGTAAATATTTCACGGGTTGCATGTAAGTGTTGTACATTTTGGTAGGAACCTGGTGTAATTAGATAGTTTTTGTGAGTAAGACTATGATTTTGTCAAGTCCCAATTCTTTGCGAGGTTCATCAACCATGCGTTGCAATAATGGGTAATAGAATCTGTGTCGAGTTGGTGTGGTCTAGGTCATGACATCAAAATAGTAGAACTATGTCAAATTACAGTCTCGGATGGTCGAGTGGTCGAGTCTATGAGCCAATGGAGACTGGTTGGAAGTCTTCTCTCTCCTCCATCATGTCTGTCTTAATGGCGGGACAGGTTCTCACACTCAAACATTTAAATTTACCTTAGTTGGCCATTAATGTCCCTTATGTAATGCCAACTATCAGTAAAGTACCATTGCTCCACTTTTAGTGGGCGAACACATCTCAACATTCAAAATTATGGGGCATTTAATTAGTGTCACGTTAATAAGCCTATTGGTACTTTTTTGTTATTCCTAGATGTAGTCCCCAGATACCTTGGTGATCACCTACACACTCAATGCTAACAAAAAGTCACTAAGTAACCATTTTTTGTCTCCGCCCTTTCTTGTCATGTAACATGAATTTTGGTAGTTCTCTTGCGAAGGGAACGAACTGTCTGGTATTCTTTATTTGTAATCAATGACTCTTTATTCACTTTCTAAATAACAGCGCGCATGATATTTGAAGTCGCAAAATTTAGAATTTTAGTAAGCTTAACATATATTATGTATTAGATACTACGGTTGTCCGGTCTTGCAAGTTATAATTGTAAAGATGGTAGCAACAGGATCACCCCCGGGAAGCACATAACTCCTAAGCACCTCTGCGGTACCCACCAAGAAGTCAAAGGTAGAGAAGGCTTTGGAGAAAGTCCCATTGGTTGTGAAGTACAAGGATGACATATTCTAGGGATCCTGAATTGAAACAATACTCTAGGAGGTCATAGATATAGATTTTGGTACCTAGGGGAAACTTAAGGGCCTCTACCAAGACATATATCAGCTACGACGAGCCAATGATCCAATGCAAGTGAACATAGCGGCCTCCAGAATCATCCAGGCAGCTGGCTTTCCACACTTGTGCAGGCTCCAAAGTTGATATTGCTCATGGCCAAAGCTACAATGTGATCACTTGAGTTGTTTCCACATCCTCCAGAGTGCCCATTGCCTCCTTATATCATGATTCCATCACCCCGGTATGGCGAAATCCATTTTTCTACGGGTTTGTCGTCCTCACTGATATAGCCTCAGTGGCTCAATTCACAAAAGTAGGAGATGCGGCCTGACACCGTCTTAATACAGAATGGCTAAAAATCCTACGTCGGGATTACAAGAAGATGAGGATGGATATCCCTCGCTCCAATTTCAAAGAGTAAATCTAGGCAGGGATAATATTTTTGTGCAGAATTTTTGGGGAACATCAAGCCCGGGAATTCTCTCCATGGATGTGTTACTTTTTGTATTGTATGACCACCAATAAGGAATGATTTTACTGGGCTAAAATCATTTTAAATCATGTGGACGCCCAGATAAGAAAGGTGGGAGAGGACCACAATTTTTTCATGACTTATTTTTTTGTCGTCCTTAGCTCAATAATACACAGGGGTCCGAGGATTGCAGAAAGTTGGCACCCTTGGGACCGAAATGAGGCAATCCACCCCATGGGATCATTTTCCCCCGATCCAATGGGATGAGTGTTTCCAAATTTTTTTAGAATAAATGACACCTTTGTATTCACGGGATAAAGGTGCTCACTAAGGATGTAGGGTATAGGTTGTCTCCAGAGGCAATGGAAATGGTCATCCCATGGGGATGATACTTCATCCAATTTTTATAGCATACCTGCATCCGGGTTACTGGGTTTTCTGATAGCCCATTTTTGTTACCAAAGCATTGTAGAGATAGAGTTGTGTTATTAGAATTTTGTAGGCAGATACTAGAGGCGCATACCCTGATGGCCACCATGAAGATCACCTCCATATCCTTCCTAGTCACCCATGTCAGATAAACTTGCACCCTCACAGTGGCTCGGGAAGCATAGAACAAGCTAAGTAGTTTAAAATTATCCAAATTTTCACTTGGTTGTGAAAACTATGATCCACACAGTCGATTGGAGAAGGAAATTCCTCAGGGAGCTCAACCCCATGCGCCACACTTGGAATATTTTTGGGAGGATTGCTAGGATGACTTTGAGGTCTGGAGTTGACATTACGTAAGAATGTCGAAGGGGATGATGGACCATCTCAACCTATGGTCATTCCCACATAAGTTTTCTGACAACAGGTCCTTTGAAGGCCTTGAGTATAAAGATACAAGAATAGATAAGATGGAATTCCTGCCGATGGATTGGCAGACCCCATAAATATTTTCTATTGAGGTCATTTCTAGAATTGTGGTTGAGCGTAGCCACACATATTTTGCAAAAGTGTGCCCGAAGAGTGTTTGATTGGACAACCCATTTGTTGCGGCAACTAGTTCTGGATCCCGGGTGATGGAACAATCCAAAGCCCAAGGTAAACATAATATCAGTGCATCTTCCCAGACGGTGGACCCAATCTCAGAGCCCCTAATTAGGCAATTGAATGTACAGTTTGAGAAGTCTCAAAAGCTAGCAGAAGTAGCTAGCTCCACAGTGATATTAGGCCTCGAAGCCACCCTGGTAGGCTGCCTACCCCCGCAAGATATAGCTCCTTTGGTTTCCCCATTTGATTTATCATGTAATGAGGACATTGGGGAAGAAGAAACAATAGCGGATGTCGGGGCACCGCTCTAAAGGAGGAAGAAAAAAAAAAAAGATAAATCCCCTTTGAATAGAGACCCAAGACCAGAACTTGAAGATGTGGCTAAGGTCCAAGAGATTCCCTTCACTTCCTCCTCAGACAAGAATGATGCACAAGAAGATCCCCTCGAGATCTCCCAAACAAATGTTGACGACTTCTTCCAAGTTGATGAATTGGGCAGTCTACATGCAATGGAAGAAAGAGCGAATGAGGAGGAAATGAAAGAACATGATATAGGTACCCTTTGGGAGGAGGAAAATATTGAAGAGGCACAAAAACATGCTCAAGAACATGAAGAAGAATACCATAAACAAGAAGACAAGAGAAAGACAAGAGAGGAAGAGAAAGAACGAGAAAATAAACAGGTTGAAGAGCAATTGCTGGCACCTAGGGAACCATACCTACAGGAGCAACTGTACCCCTAGACGCAATGCTCCAACCTCCCATTGGTGATTACAACACATTGCCTCCTCCAGATCAGGGCCCATTGCCTCTCCCAAACACCTACAAAGAAGACGCTTCCTTGAGACTTCAACAAGAGGCAGTTCAAGAGGAACAAGTGCAGTAGCCCCTCCCATCTTCCCCACTTGTGGAAAATATCTCAGAAAATGATACAGGGATGGGGAAGAGAACGCAAATAATAATCCCAGCGATAATGTTGATGGTAAATTTATGGAGGAACCAGAGAAAAGGACCGGAGATACCTCCCTGAGTTTGAAATAAATAAGTGAAACACAAGGCCCTCCATAGTGGCTGGTAGAGTCCTAGAGGAGAAAAATGTTGATGGAGGTATCTACCCCTCTGTCTCTTGTCGAGATCTTGGTCAAAGGCCAAGTGGAAAAGAATCCCAAGAAGGCCCGAACCCTCTACACTACTCAGAGGGACCTAGATAGAAATGTGGTGGCAACAGTAGAAGCCCCACTAGCGAACAAGTATGAATCAAAAGTTGTAGCCAAAGATTAAACAGTAACAAAGATTCCCCTGGGCCAAAGAGACTGAAGAGGAAAACTAGGTCTCCTAGATGAATCAAGTTAGGCCATTCATGACTGGTATGAAAATGACTACCAGAAGAGGAAAGAGCTAGAAGCCTCAGAGTCAAACTTTCAGAGGCTTTTAACCGAACTAGCGCTTCCCCTCTCTTTTGCAATGCACAAACCCTCCACTTTGAGAATGTCACTCCCACATGGTGTCATAGATGCCCTCCAAAAAATGAAGAAGGTGTTAGTTGTAGATGAATGCGTTAGTGAACATCTTGAGGCAGTCTGAAGCTTCTTATCTAAATCGCTCATGGATTTATATAAGGAGGATGTCGTTATTAGCCAATTGAATAGGATACTCCCATAATGGTAGGCCCATTCCAAGAAGTATGAGGACTAGAAGGATAGTCTTGAAGAAATATTGAACTTGGGGGAGGAGAATCTAGCCAAAACCAAATTTTTGGGGAATGAACCCTATGAGTTCCCAAAGACCTAGTACACCAAAATTGTGTCCCAAATTCAGACGAGCAAGAAATGGGTAAAGGTCTTAAGCACACATGTTGTTGTGGTCCAAAGTCCGATGGACCAATATACATCATTCATCTGGGAATTCACATTGTCAAATCCATTGAGCCCTGAGGGATTTTCCCCTATTGATTCTTTGTTGGTGAAATTCGATGAACTGGTTGATGCCCAATTCTGGCCATCTGGGGATTTTGATAGCTTGATTATTGGAAAGCTCACCCAAATGATGTTGAAGGCTCGTGTTGCCACTAGGGCTACCATTGAGATGAAAGGAAAGACCACAGATGCACAAGATTATATCAATGAAGCCATTGGTCGTATTGATTGTCTAAAGGAGGTCGATGAGGAAGGCGTAGTGAAAATGATTGGAGCCTTCAGGAATTTTCAAGAGAATTAAATGCTCTGGGCCCTGAAACTTTCTCTCGTGGATCTATTCCTCTATTAATTATTCTTTGAGTGCGAGCTCCCAAAGTTCAGAATTTTGAACTTCACTTTTTGTATTCTTTATGATGGGTTTGTATTGGTGTTTTTCCTAAGGTCGATCGATCATCATTTTTTTAATTCATTGTCATTTTTATGTCAGAGATATAGCAAGTACAGTACGACACTAAGGTGACAGAGGAGGGGTAAAAGACTACACATGTCCTCCCAGCACCCGAGGCGCCAATCTAGAATTTAATATTTGAGGGTACATGGAGGGTATTTAAAGATAGGGAGCCACCTCTACATTAATGGAGGGCCCAGTTTGAGATACCCAGAATACATAAGTCACATCCAAATGTATGGTGGTGTCTCCTTGGAAACTATTCCCCCAGATTCTTCTTCTTCTTCTTCTTCTTCTTCTTCTTCTTCTCTCCCTTCTATCTCCTTTGAAAATTGTAATTTATAAAATAGGGATGAATCTAACAGCGTAGGTAGTACTGACTATAAATATTGTATTCAATATAAATAAGTAGGTTGTATAGGCCATAGGTCCCGATTCAACTAGAAGATCTTGCCTATAAATAGAAAGTTCAGTGCCATAGCAAGGGTTAGAAAAATTGATGATTTTTATGTCCACTGTGATTGATGATCTCATGTTCTTAGCTTAGTAACTTAATTAGTACTAGTAGATTAATGTTCCCTTGGAGCCATGGATGTACCAACCAGTGATGTTGACTCTTGAAGTTAGTGAAGGAATAAAGATTACTCTCAGTGCTACACTTTGTGTTCTCTGGTTTTGGATTTAGCGACTGCCTTTCATGTTGTATGCTTCCTTATGTACTATGTTCAGTGCTTTTATAGTTAAAACATAATACTTTTCTTCACTACAGACATATGTGTGGTTGATGATCATATATGCATTCAGTATTGTTGTTAGTGCTTTGTCTGGAGTATTGTTTGATGTTGGGAAATTTATGATATGAATATAGATAGATTGGCTTCTAACATTGGCTTGTCTTTTTATGATTTCTTTGTCAAAGAAAACTAATACATGTAGGAAACCCCACTTATTGTAAGTCCCCAGAATTTGATGAGTTAAAACCAGCAGGCATCTTAATATAAAATAGTCACTTGCCCACTGGACCTTTCCCGCACCGTCGCGACCTGACTACCAGGTGCTTGGAGGCAAGGAGAGTTCTCTCTCTAGTAAACCTCTTCAGGAGAAGTTGGACGATACTTCAATACCCGGTGACAACTCTCACCCCCATTTGCGAGGCCATCACAAAATCCCGTCAACAAGTATAAGATCAATTTTCTTCTGAAATTGTAACCAATTTTATTGTGTTAGGTCCAACTACTTTTTTTTAATGTTATTAAGTTATCAAACTATTGAACAATTATCTTATTTTGTTTCTTTTTCAATGAACTATTTCAAATACTTTATATTTAAAAATGGTTTGTTATTTCGTTATCTTACTAAATACAAGTATCTTTTACATATATGATTTCTATTTGGATATTCAATTTTATTGTAGCTTGTTCAATATTAGGCAAATTGCTAATTTTATTGTAGCTTGTTCAATATTACATTTCGTAGTACTTGTAGACATACATGTACAAAATATTTAAAAATTCTACTATATATGTAAAAAATTTCAAATAAAGATTATCAATCCATGTACATATAGTATAGATAATAAAGCACATGTAAATATTTATATCTAGTCCATCTAGTCAAACATGTAAATAAAGCATGTGTAAACAAAGCATGTAAAAATGTCAGTAAAATAAACAATCCATATGAATCTGAGAGTACATGTGATAAATTCCTATAAAATCATTTATCCCTAATATGATCTAGTCATCTTTAATGTGCATGAAGCAGGACGATCTGAATGACTCTGTAAAAAAACATCATAGTTTCAAAATTATACTCTAATGTACATGGATTCACATTTAGAACTATTCAAAATAATCTAAAATATTTTACTAAAATTTATATATATTAAACATGAACATATTGTATCGTGGCATTATGCACATCTTCCCCACTATCCTAGAAGACAAGAAGAGAGAAGTTGTAATATCCAAGCTCAAGTGCTCAAATCCTCCTCCAAAATTGCTCTCCAAACCTGTAGCATAACAATACTATAATTGTGGATGATATATCGATAGATGATTGATGATTATCAAATGAGAAGGAGAGATTTCCTCATATAGGAAAGTTAACGGTTGAGATTAAGAGGCCAAAAGAATTGACCAATGGTTGAGATTAAGAGGCAAAAACCCACCACTTAGGAAGATGTGATGAAAAAGGGATTTTTATTTAATTTATTTCATTTTTCAACAAATAAAGTGCTTTAAGTGGGGATTTTTATTAATTTAAGTAAAAGAGGGGTTTTCTTTTAATTAAATAAATTAGAAGAATTTTATTTAATTAAATGGGAGGAATTGAATTTAATTAAATAAGAGGAATTTTATTTAATTAAAAGGGAGAAATTTACTTTAATTAAA
>MU227347.1:279956-291242 GCA_018584345.1 Thuja plicata
TATATATATATTGATCGGTAAAAGAGCAAGGCCCATAGATTTTTATTAATTTAATATTCCAAATTTACAAGTGACTCCATTCTCTGCGGGCACTGGTAGGAAAGAATGGAGAAGAAAACCTCCAGTCTTGCCCAGGACCCTGGGTCCAGAATATAATTACAAAAGTAATGAGGGCATTCACTCATTTACAAAATACATGAAGGCGTTCCTTCAGAAGATACAAACATTTGTCTCAATTTAGAGTACCAATTCAAGTATTAGATATCTAATCTATGTTAAGCCACGGGGTTGGCTAATAACCTTTTGAGGCTTTGTCTTCGACTTTAGAACTTTATTGTACCTTTGGTGATGATTCCCTTTCCTGCAACCACAATAGCTAGGAAACATCTTATGCTATGAAAATTATTAGAAAATAACACATTCTAGCAGTTTTAGTTCCTGATTTGAGAATGGAAACACCTGATAATGAAAATCCCAATTGTTTGAGTTTAAATGAAAATACTACATAAAACTATTGACTTCCGGATCAAAACCCATAGACATTGTCCTTACCTAAAATGATTAATCCATGACCCCTGTTTCAGAACAAAAAACACAGAATAACATCTCCCTATGCCTTTCAATACTGCTTGGAATAAGATTTTGCTTAGTTAAGAGGTCTATTGAATTACTAGTTCTTAGAATGATCCTATCTCTTTCTATTTATCCATGAGACAGGTCCTTAGTCTGTTGCTATAAACTTATAAAAGGAATCTGTATTTTGTTAAATATGTTAACATCTTTGAGCTCACCATTTTAGATTTAAAAGGAAAGACAACTTAGCCGATGACAGGCTAAAACCCTCCCAGGAAGGCTTCCCAAGGGGAGCATCCAAATCTACAAGAGCTGTTAGCAGTCTACAGTTAAAGGGTTTGAAAGTGAAAAAGATAGCCCCGGGAGGGCATCTCCGAACTTCATGGTATGGGAACCAGGCTTCAAGATATCTAATTATGCTATGTGAATTGATTCGCTTTACTAGGGTGTTTAATCTAGAGTAGGGCTGGAACAAATCTGCCAAATTAAAGTTTCTTATACTTGTTAATATAGACCTTAAACAACTCACAGAGAGCTTAATAACACAAATCCATCTTACATCCAAAAAATGGAAAAAGAAGATACACACACCCATACCACTTTTTATTCATTCATCGATAGAGAATCATATTTTACATTATAATGTCTTCTTGGAAATGGAATATCTATATTGGTGTTGAGTTCCGAATATGTTTCCCAATTTCCAACCTAATCTTCCAGAATCAAGGATTCTATCCAGTTTGCTCCTTTCGGGAGTTTAACATGAAAGAAATTATACAGGAAGTTCAAGATTCTTCTGATGGTAGGAGTCCAAGCTATAAAGAGTTCCAGGTCATCAATTTATAACACTGGAAAAGCTGGTACGGGCCGGCCTCCTACCATTGATAAATCGTAAAAGCAAGGTTTTGGAATAGTTAAATCCTCCCTAATGTTAACTAGGACTTTATCTAAATCACCTAGGTAGGAGTTTTTGAACAATCTTCTACATAGAATCCCCAATGGAAGTTTGTTGGTGCCAGCTTGGAGGGCTGAGGCTAAGAACAGAGCAGGAATATCAGAGTTGACATGATGCTTATCCAAATTATTAAGGCATTCTCTACCTAAGATTCTCAAGACAGCCCTGATAACAAGATGATGAGACGAAAGTGAAACACTTTTTATCCTCATTCCTGAAATTGGTGTATCAAAGGCAATTTGAATCTGAGGGCCTTTGAGTTTAATGGGAGTTGTCATTCTGGATTAAAACTGAGAAGCCCACTATCCTAAGTCAAGCTCCTACAGATTTTAATATAAGGTGATTTCTAGAGACAATTTAGGTCATGTGGAGAGGAATCGACAGCGATCCATCTTCTTTAGCTTGGTAGTTTAAAGCATGAGAAGTGGACGATTATCATAATAAATTATCTTAAACATTTCTAATCAAGTAAACTTTATATATGTTTAGAGAGAAAAAAATATAATTACAGATTATTCCCTAAAATGCCTTTGTCGGTTAAATGCTGAGGTTGTCTACAAATGTTTAATATGAATAATCTTATTAAAAGAATATATACCTAGACCTGTATACATTCATAAATATATAGATAAATTCCTAATTATAAAGCTATACCTATATACAATAGTGATGGAGTATGTTTTCATTAGATATTTTAATGATGTAATCACACACACACACACACACACACACACACACACACACACACACACACACACACACACACACACACACACACATGAGAAGTAAATTATGAATCTCTGCGAAGAGTTTAAAAAGTGTTGCTATAGCCTATTAAGTATTACAATCTTACCGAAATAGATGGAATAGAATATCTTATCGCTGCTTCTGATGTCTTGCCTTACTTAAACATCTTCCTGACAATCATTTGCCCGCTTTCCTAATGACTAGCAGCAGAATGTTTATAAACACACTTATACCATTAAGGAGAAGCTATCTTCGAATTGCTATTCTACAAATTTTATTCAACAAGCAATAGTATTCCAGAGGAGAAGGATTTATCTAAAGACAAATGAAATTCACAAAATTATATATATGAAAAAAACTTAACTATCATAACAGAGTATAATGTCTAGTGCCTTCTAATATTAATCCATAACTTTGAAGCAGTATACTTATGCTAAACCACTACTATAACTTGTTTTCATCTTGACAATTATAAACAAACCTAGTTTCATCTATAGCTAATATATCCTGCCACCATTTAAGGCTTACCCCTTTCCTATTCTAGCCCTTATGGAGCAAATCACAGCTCCATTCCCCGTCACATTTTTTAACAATGATGATAGCCACTTCTTCATCCTCCGAGACCTTCAGCATTTTCGAGCACTTCTTCACTAAGGGGGAAACAATACAAAAGTTCTCCAATTCCATATCATCCAAGATTTTTGGGATGTCAAAGCCTTCGTCGCGCCAATATTTGATGAGCCAGTCCTTATCCATTTCCTTTTTCAATATTTGTTTGAACAGAATGACCACATTTCTCTGCATCTCTGGCCAGTGAGAATCAAAGGTCTTCTCATCTTTGAGGATAAACAAATTGGGACCCTTTTATTATTAGGAATATCTTTTAGCTTTGCAATTTGAGTTTGCATTGATAGCTCTGCAAACGACACAAGGAGCAGGTTATTGATACTATATACCATATTCTCCAGACCTCCCAGTATTTTATCTTCAAAGATTAACTTTGTTGCTTCCATGACCTCTTCTTTTTTAAATCCTGTGAAGGTAGCCAAGGCTAAAAAGATACCTACTATATTACCATTGGTTTGGTATGTGAACGCATTGTCAAAGTATGCTTCCCCCATACCATTTTCTAGTGCTCTTCTTGCAGCCTCTGGGATAGGCTTGAGAATCTTGTTCCACCCTTCGGGTTTAATAGCGCCTCTAAATGCCATGGCCCGATTGTCGCTAAGTTGGAATGTAATAAGCCTGGAATCCATTGTGCAGAGATCCAATCTTACCCAAGAGGATTACCTTGTGATTTTTGATAATGCTAAATGCCAGCTCAAGTCATAAATAAGGGATGCCAATATCTTCACCCTAAAGTAACCTTGTCCTTCGTCAGTCCCAAAGCACAATTTGGCCTTAATGAATCATAATTGCCATAGTACTGACATGTGGGTTTTAATCAGTAAATTATGCACCTTTTCTTATTGCATTTATCGCCAAATTGTGCCAGCCTCATCGATCGAAATCAAAAGGAGAGGTGGCACGTGGAAGTGTTCAAATGATATTTATGGCTAGGAATCATAAATGATACGGTTGATGGGACATATTTCCTATATGGAATAATTAATTTGATACTTTGTGAGCGTTTTATTACTTAAAAATTTGGATGTATATCACTTTATGGGAGCTACATCCTTAGCGGGCTAAGGGAGGTTAAATTTCATTTATATCAGTATCCAAAGGTTATATTTGGATGTGAAGTTCCTATACACTTTCCATAAGGATGTAACCACATCTATATCCGAATTTGACTATGGGTAGCTTCATGAGATTTTTTGTTAATATATGTATTGATACTATAAGAATGTCCATAATAGTGACGTCTATTTCACTGGGGTACTATACCTAAGTATACCACAAAGGGGATGTCAGCCTAAGAATAAAAATGTACATACATAACTACATTCCCACATAGGCACATACATACATACATATGGGCAAATTTCATGTGTGCATATCTACATACACATATACCCACATGTTAATGTACCTACGTACATATATATATATACATATATTTATAGCAATATTAGTAGAATCTTACCTTGGTTTAGCGTGGTTTAAAGAAGGGGGGATGGTTGAAACTCCTATAAGTGAAGACACCATAGAAGCTTCAAGGAGGGTTATTTAAAAATTTTAAACATGGAGGAAATTATTTAAACTATAATTTATTTATTATGTTAGACCAAAACCTCTTTAATTTAAACTCTAGACAGGTTATTTACTACGCTCTATCCAGCCATAAGATTTATGTAATTTGAGGATCCTAAATTGTTGATGGAGGCGCCTCTGGAGGGATGGACATGCCGTCTTCTCCCAGATTTGCTAATTTGTCTACCCTTAAATTTCCTACCCTATAAATATGATTAATTGTGATTCTGGAGAACTCCTTGCATATATTAATGGCTTTAGTGAGAAGAGCATTTAATCTCTAGTTAGGGGTAGAGCCTGTCCTAAGGGTATTGATTATTATGGCTGAATCCCCTTCAATTTCCAGATTTTTTTATGTCTAAATCCTTACATATTTTTAGTCCTTTTGAGAGTGCAAGTAGTTCCGCCCTATTATTAGTCTCATGACCGAGAGGAGAGGCATACCCTTCTATTTATCTACCTTCACTATTATGTATACACCCACCAATACCAACAACCCCTGGGTTTCCCCTTGATGCACCATCAAAGTTCAGTTTAAACCATCTGTGGCATGGCGATATCCATACACACTCCGCCCTTCTAGATTTTGATAAATTTTCTCCTGGGCCATAGAAGGGTGGGAAGATGAGGCCTGCCCACTTTCCCCTAATTTCCTCATCCCAACAAGACATCTTTGCCTCTCTTTTTTTCTGGTTCCTACTTTTATTATTCGTAAATTCAATTATGCTTGTTTCCATTTTATTGATCAATTGTTTACATCCAATTTTTCATCTCTGAATATTCTTCTATTACGCTCCTTCCATAGTTCCCAAATGATGATTGAAGGAGCAGTGATCCATAAATTAGCATAAATGTTTCCCTTTTTAAATTCAGGCCAGGATTGGAGCATTTCAAGAATGGTGTTGGGGAAGGTATTTTGCCAGCCCAAGATGCAGCATAGTCGCTTCCAGAATTTATTTGAAAAATTACATGATAATAGGATGTGGTTAAGATCTTCCTCCTCTTGTTCACAAAGAGGGCACCTGCTAGGTCCTTCATATCCCATTTTCTTAAATCTTTCTCCTGTGAGTAACCTTTGATGCATAGCAATCCAAGTGCAAATGCCTACTTTAGGTAGACATAATTTGTTCCAACAAAGATTTATAGGTATATTAGTCTTTGGTCTTATTTTATTTTTTTCTAATTGTTTTATATCCATCCCTAGAGTTATATTTCGCATTTTTAGCTCCATCCCATACCAGGGTATCGTTATTACCATTGAAGACTACACGTATTTTGTTTAATGAATCCAAAAAGAGGCAAGCTTCATCCCTAGTTAGATTGTAGGCTGAAAAGTCCTTCCATTCCCAACCTAAGCCCTTAGATGATCTTCTAATGTAATATTTGACAAAGAAGCCCAACGAGGGTTCTAGAATGCTCCTAGACCGGGTAAATTGAGGTTTATCCAGAGCTTCAAACCCTCCCAAAGAGTCTACCCAAAAGAGTGCTTCATCTCCTATCCCTAAGTTCCAAGTGAGTTTACTAGATATAATGTCGTGACATTCTAGCATAAAATTCCAAATGCGGGAACCCCTGGGTGGGTTCCTTTCCCTGAAGATGTTTTTCGGGTTATTATCTGTTAAATATTTAGATATTTGAATTTGCGCCCGCTTAGCCTATGGATTCCTATAAATATGCCAAACTAATTTGACTCCTAACGCTTTCCCTTGATCTCCAATATTTCTAATGCCCTCTTCCCCTTCATCTTTATGGCAGCAGACTCTGTCCCAAGCAATCAAGGGGTATTTCTTTGCTTCTCTCGTACCTTGCCAAAAGAAATTTCATAGGTGTTTATTTAATTCTTCTTTTTTATTAGCAGGGAGGTTAATGCATGCCAATTGATAGATTGGCATAGAGGCTAGGACAGATTTTACCATTGTGGCTCTCCCAGCGGAAGAAAGCCATTTGCCCTTCTAGAAATTTATTTTCTTTTTAATTTTTTCTATTGTTGGATTCCAGAGAGAGGTCGTTCTAGTTCCCTTATCTAGAGGTAATCCAAGGTATTTATAAGGGAGACTTCCTAGGTTGAAGTATAAAATGCTATAAATTTTCTTTGAAATCTTGTCTGTAGTATTAAAGAAAAATACTTTAGATTTATTTTCATTGATTTCCTGCCCAAAGGCAGCAGTGTAAGAGTCTAGGAAAGATTTGAATGAATTAGCTTCATTTTCTTCATAGGCACCATAGAGCATGGTATCATCCACAAATTGTTGATGGGTAGTTGGTTCCAGATTGCTAGAAATTGTGATGCCTTTGATATTACCTTCTATTTGCTAAGATTTTATTGCTCTCCCCAAGGCATCTGCCATGATGGTAAAGAGATACGGAGACATTGGGTCCCCTTGTCTGAGTCCTCTTGATATCCTAAAGAATCCTTCTGGAGTGTCATTTATCAAGACATAGATCATAGGAGTTGATATGCATTCGTATATTAGGTTGATCCAGCATTTTGCAAATCCAAAGGCTTCTAAGCATTTGCACAAAAATCTCCAATCTACTTTATCATATGCTTTCCTAATATCCAATTTAATTAACATGCTGGGGGACTTATTATTTTGGATCGAGTGAATATCTTCTTGAGCTATAATCACTCCATCATAAATTGATCAGCCAGGGACAAAGCCAGTATGTTCCTCACTAATTAAAAGGGGTAAGATTTTTTGGAGCCTAGTTGTTAAGGTTTTAGAAAGTAGTTTATATAAGGTATTACAGAGCGCTATTGGTCTGTAATCATTTAGATTTTCTGGTTTTATCATTTTTAGGAATAAGGGTTAAGAAGGTATTATTAACTTCTTTCAAGATATTACCTGGGTTTCTAACACCTTCAAGTGCCTCAGTAACTTCTTCTCCTATGAAATCCCTACATTTTTGAAAGAAGGCAGCTGGGAAACCATCGGGTCATGGTGATTTATTAGGGTTCATTCGCATTAAGGTATCCTTAACTTATTTTATTGTGAATTTCTCTAATAAGATTTTGTTGTGTTGGGGTGTTACTATTCTTGGGATATGCTTCAGCATCTTATTCTGTTCGCATAGATTAGAGGATCCTGTGTTATTCAATATGTCTTTAAAATATCTTATTGTTTCATCGACTATATCTGAAGGTTGTTGGAGGTCCCTCCCTTCATCTGTCTTTATCCCTATGATTCTATTTGTTACCCTCCTCTGTTTTGTACTATTGTGAAAGAATTTAGTGTTCCTGTCTCCTGCTTCCAACCATGATTCCCTAGATTTCTGTCGCCAGAAGATTTCTTCTTTAGAAAATATATCTTCATATTCAGATAGGAGGGATTTCTCCTCTAGGTATAATGCCTCATCCATTCCAGAGTTGATAACCCGTGAGTTTACCTCCTTCAGTTTTTCTTCTAAAGCCAATTTATTTTGAAAAATGTTACCAAATTTCCTCTGAATTCCATTCTAACAATTTTCTCTTAATAATTTTAAGTTTGCTAGCTACTTCATACATTTTTGAGCCTGAAACCTAGGCTTCCTCCCACAAATGTTTAATGAGGTTAAGGATGTTCTCATCTTGGAGCCACATCAATTCAAATTTGAAGGGATAGTTCTTTGGTCTAGAGTCAGCAACGATTTGTAACTGGATAGGGTAGTGGTCTGAGCTAGAAATGGGAAGTATTTCTGCATTAAAGGTTGCACTAACATTAGCCAGACTCCCATAAATATAGAATCTATCAATCTTTTCTGTAGTATTACAAAAAAAATTCCTTCTGTTATTCCATGTGAAGGCATTATCTTCCGTATGTATTTCCAGTAGAGAGTTTCTAGAGACCCAGTCATTAAGGAAATTCGCAGATTGCTGTAGTTTAATGTTGCCCCCTCTCTTCTCGGAGAGCTTAGTAATAGTGTTAAAATCCCCACCAATCAGGAAGAGTTGATTGGGGTGAGAACCAAAGAAGGATTCAATCTCTAACCAGACTTGGAGTTTATCTTTTGTTTGTGTGGGTCCATACACATTAATAAGGTTATAAACTAGGTTATTTATGAAATTCTTTACCTGACCTGCCATTCAATTTTGATGTTTTCTATAATGTTGAAGGAGATTGATCTAGGATCCCAGATAATGGCTAAACCCCCTGATGCCCCTGTAGCCTGTGACTCTTCTAGGTTTCTAAACCCTAGTTTCTTTTTGAAATTGAGTGCTTCCTCCCTACTCATCTTAGTCTCCTATATTAATACTATCTCTGCCTTAGTACTATTGATGTAGCGGTGGAGGATCCGCTGCTTGTTAGGGGCATTAAGACCCCTAACATTCCATGAAAGGACAATCATATCTCCTTGGGAAGGCCCTGCCCCTTCCCAGCATTAAAGAGAGACATAATTTTGACCTGACCTAAAGCTTCTCCATCTCTATTTCTAAGTTCTCCATTCGATTTCCTACACCTCTTCTTTAGGGTTCATCCACAATCAGGGTTCTCTTTACTCATCTGTGTAAAGGAAATACCATAGGACTCAAGGTTTACAATTTCTAGGTTGTCAATTTCAAGTATAAGGTTAGTCGTAGCCTCATCATTATCTAAGATTTGTAATTCCTTGATACCCTTGATAAGAAGAGACCTTTGTAATAACAATTCCTCCTTATCACATGTTTCATCCAAAAACATATCAATCAGTTCGTCTGGAAGGGTGTTTCCAACAAAATCAATGATAATCTTAACTTGTTCCTCTATTTGTGTATCAGTCATGGATACAGACCCTTGTTCTCCACAGTTAAGCATGACTTTATTTTTTGACCCATTTATAATGCCACCCGTAGGGGCCACGTAATCAGGGATCACAGTAGGTACCATGGTTTCATTATCTGAGGGGGCCTCACTAATAGGCTTAATAGTCTGAGAGGGACCTAAAAAGGATTCATCAAAAATAGCCCTCGGACTGTGTTCAGAAATAGAGGAGCAGACACTGCTAATTTTATTAACGTCATCAGATAGAGGGACCCGCCCGAATTCAAAAAAGAAGACATCATCAGATCTGATAGGGCCTCTCTCTAGTAGATCCTTGGTGTTTTCTAAGATATTACCACTAGATGGGTTTTTAATGTTAACATCTTCCTTGGGTGGCCAGGTAGGAGAGGAGACCCTAATCTCCTATGATTCTAAGCTCATCAAATTATTTTCTTGGATACCTATCTTGCTACAAGTGCTTTCTCCTAAAAGCTGATCTTGATTTTCTTTCCCTAGATTATTAAAACCCGAATTTTATTTGTCAAAGGATTCATAAATTTTCATATATCATTCCCTAAAAATTTAGAAATTCCAGTTTGAGTTTGAAAAATAGGTTGTAACCCTAGGAGGGGAGGCTGCTCAATTGTATCAGAGTTAATAGGAATCGTATAAGATGTATCAAGTTTTAGTATAGAGGTTTGTAGGGCAGTGGGAATACTACACAGAGCACTAGAGCCATAAGTTAGCGTCTTTGCCATCAGTGGAATATCATTTTGAACACTTGTACTTTTAACAGGGTAAGGTATTTTTGGGGTAGGATCAGACAATAAGTCTTTGAGCGGAACCCTAGGAAGTGGAGACTAAATTATGAAGCCACCTTTATCCTTAAAAAATGACACATTACGAATGTGGGGTTTAATGTGATCCTCAGATCCTAATAGATAACCAGGATAATTCCCAAACGAAGGCTCGACCGATCCTGGTGACACACCAAGGTCAACCAGATTTTTATGTAAGATGATTGGGTTTATTTTGTGGGTTAAAGTTTTTCCCTTGATATCTATAGGTTTTAGATTTTTAGTGGTCAATTTCATCCTTACAATGATCACTTTGTCAGCCTCTAAGAGATCCTTATCTATGAAACCTACAAATTTACCATAGAGATTTCCGATTTTCCTTACCAATTCATCGTTTAAGAATTCTACTGGCATATTTTTTAGCATAACAAATATTTCCACTTGAAAATTAGTTAATTTTACAAGATCAAAAAGCGCAGACCAATCTAAAACTAAAAAATCTATGCCTTTGTATCTAGGGCATCCTGTCCTAAGAAGTTTTTTTTTAATATCTAAATTATTACAATCCATATAGATAAAATTTTCAGGCAAGAGAACAATACTTACCTTA
This sequence comes from Thuja plicata, assembly GCA_018584345.1. Classification (NCBI taxonomy): domain Eukaryota; kingdom Viridiplantae; phylum Streptophyta; class Pinopsida; order Cupressales; family Cupressaceae; genus Thuja; species Thuja plicata. The sequence goes on from MU227347.1 coordinate 290,553, forward strand.
TAATTCAGCTCTTTTTCTAACCATGGTGCGTTGATGTCTGATGAATATCCCACTCCATTCCACCTACAAAACATCCCAAAGGATGCACATGATTCTTGTGTTTTTTCTATCAAACCATCAGTAATTTCTAAAGAAAAAGATTCAGTAGGTACAGATATGGCATATGTTTCACTTTTTCGGTGGGGAGGGGTGTAGGTCACTTTCATGGAAGACCCTAAATTTTTCACAATCAAAATTGGAACCCCAGCTAAGTTTCTACGATGAGGCAGGGAGTATGGCATAACTATAGAAGGTGAGGACTTACCGATCTTAGGTAAATGTTCTGAAGCCATGGGTGGAAGGGGCTGCAAAAATTTAGTAGTGGCTCTAAGCTTAATGGCGGTAGCAGGCCGATTGTGAGGAGGTGAAAATAAGGGAGTATCCAGATTTAGGGCAGAATCCATCTAGCGAAGATTGGAAAACCTATTTTTTATGGGTAAAATAAAAGATAGTTTGCGAGAAGGGACTTCACATCGAGCTGAAACAAAGCGGAAGCGAGGGCTCGCTTAGAATTTTGTAGATGAGAAGGAATCCATGGGCCCGACAGATCCTTGATGCTACTCTCCCAAGTAAAATCCCTAGGGAAAACCCTAGGGGAAGAGAACACCGATCCCATAAATGCTCCCTGCGATTTGAGCGAGAAGTCTGTTC
>MU227347.1:292803-304839 GCA_018584345.1 Thuja plicata
AAATGTTTACAAACAATAATGATAACAACATGGAAGCAATACAATGAATAATATGACATACACATAAATGCAACTCCAACATAGATTACAGATCTTGAAGGTTTCTGACGTAGAGTCACTTTAAGTACAAACTAATTCTAAAGAGAACAATCGTAAAGAAACTAACATGAAAATCTATATCAACTAAAATTGTAATGTACATCTCATATAGAAAGATCACATATACAACTTGATACCCCAGGTTTTCATAATGAATCAACATACACTGCACAAGTCACAGGGTATGCAATAATGAATGACAATACTACACATCCTCTCAATGGATGTCAACCAATATACAAATAAGGTACAAATATGTACATCATCATGATAAGGGAAAATTCTTCAGAAGAACAAGAATATATAACTGCAACAAGGATCATCCAAGCATGAAGAAGAACATCATATCTCAATGGTAATAAGAATCACTACTACCTGACCATGTGGAACCAAAGGTCCACTCCCACCATGCTGAGGAGATAACATCAAGCCCACACACAGAGGTACACAAAAGCAAGAAAGGCTAATGCAAAGGTACAAGGATACAAAGGTTACAAGGTTGAAAAAAAATATGATCGAGACACAATGTAGACCATATGTCAACACAAGGGTACATAAAAAAATTAATAAAGAACATATAACCAATAACTAAAATACCAACAGAATACCAAAAACCAACCACCAAAATCCAAATACCAAAAGTCAAATACTAACTACCAGAGGCAAATGCAGGACCTACGGAGGAGTCTTAGGCTACATAATATGGGAGTGTCATCACATGGTCATTTACTTGAGTTACCGTGGACTGGTCTCTTTGGACCCCAGACCCTCAAGCATCATCTAGTTGAGTTGCCCTAGACTAGTAACTTTGGACCCCGAACCCTCAACATGATAACTAATCTTGTATTTAATGTTATCCCCAAGGTTTTATTATTATGTTATCACTTATTAATAACTTATGATTGGTTACCTTGGAACTGGAATCTTTGGGCCCCAGACCCCTATTGTAATCCACTCCCCTAAAATACACCTAGTTAAGCTCCCCTAGAGCTTGGAATAGAATAATATCACCAATGATCAAATAAATCTTAGGTTTGGTTCCTGCCCATACAAGAACTAACTGGTTCTTAACTAACTAATCACATCCTAGAGGCACTCTCAAAGTTAAACACAAAAATACACGAGTCCAATACTTACAACCAGGTCACATAATGCAATAGAGATAATAACAATTCACAAAAAGTGGCAACGGAAAACATGAATGCAACTAAAGGGCAAAACTCAAGCCTCTAGCAAACTAAGCCTAAAAGCCAACTTACACTCCCAGACAGACAAGCATAATAAACATAATTAAAGTCCATCAATAGCATCATATTTTTAAAATCCAATCACCATACACACACATAATCCATAAATTTAAACATTAAAAGATAGACCTATGTTTAAATTGACAAATAATACAATAATGTTAATTCAATAAAAGATAAATAAATAATATTATAATAAATTCAATATTAGCTACTAATATTAACTAATAAAAATTAATATTAATAATAACTAATAAAAATTAATATTAATAATAACTAATAAAAATTAATATTAATACCATCCATTTTTCTGAATCCTTGAAGGAATGGCAATGCCAATCAAACTTACATGTTCCAGGACTTAGATTTCTTTTGATGGAGAAATTTCCATTAAATGCATCAAGTCAGTTATGCTTAATACTCACCCCTTATTACTAGAGCAGTTTATCATATCTTAGCGAAGTAATTTCTTACCAATATAGACAGATATAGAGTCAATTATGAGATCTCATCTATTTTTATTGCCTCGGTTGTTTACCTGGATTCTGACAAGGAGAATATAGGAAGATTATGTTCAAGGATGTTCAAAAGGAAGTATCTAGGAAACCTGGACAAAGTCATTTGGAACATTAAAGAGGATTGTACTATAACTCACCCAATCTTTTATGATTGTTGATGATAACTATTCAATTGTGTATTGTCATTAATGTTACACAAATGTCTAAACTGAGCACAGTCAGTGTATGCCATGTTCTCTTGGGCATTGAAGAAGACCAAAGTAATTTTTAGTTCTAACCGAGTTCACTCAGGCAATACAGTAATGGTCGGGCATTGAAGGATTATAGTGTTAACCGAGTTATGCTCTTAGTGTCAGCCGACCAATAAAAGTTTACATTTTATGGTTAATTGGCTATATGCATCTGACAAAATTAAGTTTTATTATTTGTTTGGAAGGTTTTTCAAGCTGAATTGACAAGAGCTATCATATATATACAAGTTCAATTTTGGATTGAATGTGTGTGAAGTAATAAGAAGAAATATATGGCAGAGTTTTGATATGAAGAGTGAAGGCGAAATCAGATGAGATTTTGATTATGGACAGAACATACAGAGCTTTAATAGAATTTGATTAGTGAGGATCGAGTTTAAATCTAGAGCAGAGATCTGAATCAGCAAAGACAGTTGCTTCGTCAAACATGTCAATCCATTTTTACTCTCTAACAATTGTAGCAGTGAACCAAATCTCTTTATAGAGCAGACTTAATAGTCTTTCATAAATCCTCTCACAAGGTGAAATTTATACATTGAAGTTTTTGAAGACCTCTAACAAGGACACTCCTTACAAGGTGATTAAATCCTCTAACAGGATCACACCTAACAATGTGTATTGTAACCTTTAACAGAGTTGGCTCCTAACAGGGCTCACTTCAGAAGAGTGAAAAACAGTAACTAGTTGCAATTGGTGGTTTTCCCAAATTGGGTTTCCACGTTAAATATTGATTTCATCTGTGTACATTTTATTTTCTTTCTTCTTTATGTTTCTACACTTAATCACTAAAGGATAATCACAGTTAATATTTTAATATTGCTTTCTTAACCGAGTAACAACAAAATATCTTTGTTGACCGAGTAACAGTGATAAGTTTGATTAATACATCTAAGGGACTTGGATTTATTTTAGTGGTAACTGATTCACCCCTCCCCTCTCAGTTACTCAACTCATTTCCAACAATTGGTATCAGAGCATTTGGTGCTTTTAGGGAAGGTTTCAAGGCCTAAGCTAAAGATTAGAGATGTCTTACAGAAGGGATATCCACAAGCTTAACATAGACAACTTCGCTGCATGGAAAGATTTGATGAGGCTACATCTATCTACTATTAGAGTTATTGGTTTGCAATTCTTGGATCACAAGTATGTGGAACCACCGAGACCTATGTGTATAGATCAAATGGTGGACATGAAGAATCATAACATAATGATGATTGATATAGCTTCTTCACTCAGCTATTTCGAATTTGATGAAGTCAAGGACTTCCCTATTGCCTATGATATGTGGAAGAAACTAAATGATATACATGGATGAGATGAAAATGTAAAGAGAGCCAAAGAAGAAAGTCTCAGAGGCCACTTTGATCAGATGAAAATGAAATAAGAAGAAGACATTACAAAATACAGTGAAAAAATCAAGAAAAGTGTCAGTGTCATTAGAGATGATAGTGGAACAATTGAAGACACAATAGTGGTAAGTAAGGTATTGAGAACTTTACTTCTTATCTATGCAATTAGAGTTTCATCTATTCAAGAGATGAGGTGTAGTAATGATATAAATCTAGATGCATTAATTTGAAGGCTTACAGCTTTTGAGTTGGACAATTTTGACAATTACTCTCCTAATCCTAGCAATTTTGAGTCTGCATTCAAAGCTAAATTAAACCTTGGTAAGATGGATAGAAAATCAAAAGGAAAACAAATTGACAGTGATAGTGATGATGCCTTTGATGATGAAGATCTAGAAATTATTGAAGTGTTACTTGCAAAGAGAGCTGCAAAAGGAAAGTACAAAGGAAGAATACCATTGATTTTCTTTTCATGTGATGAGGTTGTTCACATTTTTGTTAAGTGTCCAAACAAAGAAGACAAAAGGTGAGAGAAATTTCAACAAGTACAAAGGAAAGAAAGATTTCAAGAGCTACAAAAGCTACAAGGACAAAGGTAAGAAATCTTGTTATATTGCAAAATATTTTGATAGTGATGAAGATGAAGATGAAATGGTTTACATTTCTATTAAGGATGAGTCAGACAATGAAGATAATGAAAAGACTGCACTTTACTCTCATATTAGCAAGAATGACACTTGGACAATTGATAGTGGTTGTTCTCACCACATGACTGGTGATAAAACTAAGTTTGAACATCTTGAGCACTATGATGGTGGGAGTGTCAGTTTTGGGAATGATGAACCTTGCTATGTGAAAGGTAAAGGTTGTATTTCTCTAACAGAAGGAATCAAATGTGATAATGCTTATTGGGTTTTTCAGGACTAAGGGGTAATCTACTAAGTGTGGAACATCTGAATAACATTGGTTTCAAGGTAGAATTCATGAATGTAAGGCCAAGCTCCTGGATGGTAAGGGAAACCTAGTTGGAACTAGCAGGCAAACAAAAGGTAATCTATTCTATCTTGATCTCACTGAAATTTTATGTTTTATTGCACAAGTAGAAGAAAGCCGGTTATGGTATAAAAGGTTGTGTCATGTGAATTTTGATAACCTGGTCAACATAAGCAAGAAAAAAAGGGTAAGAAGTATTCCTATTCTGAAGAAACCTGAATTGGCAATATGCAAACAATGTCAAATTGGGAAAATGGGAAAAACTAGTTTCAAGAGAAAGAATTACTATACAGAAGAAGTCTTGGAGTTAGTGCATACAGATCTGTGTGAACCAATTGGAACAAAAAGTTACACAGGAGAGAAGTATTTTATTCTATTTGTTGATGACCATTCCAGAATGATGACTGTTATGTTTCTCAAAGAAAAATCAGAAACTTTTCAGAAGTTTAAGTGGTACCTTGCCACATTTGAGAAGGACTCAGAAAAGAAACTTAAATGCCTAAGATCTAATAGAGGAGGTGAATTCATTTCTAATGAGTTCAATGAATTATGAAAATGAAAGAGGAATCAAGAGAAAAGTATCTGCCTCAGGTACACCACAACAAAATGGGATAGAAAAAAGAAGAAACAAATATATTATGGATTGTACAAGAACCTTGATGATTGAAAAGAATGTTGCAACCAAATAATAGAAGGAAGCTATCAGCACTGCAATTCACACCTTGAATAGAGTTCAACTAAAGAAATATACTGAGAAGACACCTTTTGAATTATGGTATGGCTATAAACCCAATGTTCGTTATTTTAAAGTATTTGGAAGTAAATGTTACATCTTGAAGGAAGCAAGAAATGGAAAATTTGATGTAAAAGGCGATGAAGGTATATTCCTAGGCTACTCATGCAAAACCAAAGCATATAAATGTTTGAATCTTTCTACTCATTAAGTCATAGAAAGTGTACATATAAAGATCAATGAGTTTGCATAGAGAAGTGAAGAACAAAGCAGTAAAGAGCCTGGGGACTACAAAAACTTTGTGTATTATGAACCTGATACTATACCTAGGACACAGGCACTGGTGATTAGAGAGAAACCATGTCAACCACTAAATTCATTAGCACAAACCTTTGTGTAACCTGTGCAACCTAAGATGCTAACTCAAGAAACTGAGTCTCAGACTGAAGAAACCAAGTCACAAACAGAGGGAACCAATTCATAGACAGAGGCGCCCGAGTCTCAGACAGTGGAACATGGGTATCAGTTGGAAGAACATAACAAAATGTTTGAGCATGGTGAACCAAATGGATCAAGCCCAGAATAAAAAAGGAAGGAACCTGTACTTGCAAAATATGTCAGAAGGCATCATGCACCTAAGCAAATAATTGGAGATTAGACAGAAGGTATAATGACAAGAAACAAAATTAAAGGTACATGTTTTCTTACGGAAATTGAAGCAAGATCCAGTAAAGATGCATTGAATGATGAAAGATGGATAGAAGCCATGAATGAAGAGATTGAGCAGATAGATAAGAGAAAAACCCAGACTCTTATAGCTAGACCAAAAGACAAGAATGTGATTGGTACTAAGTGGGTTTTCACAAAAAAGATGAATGAAAAAGGTGAAGTTTCCATAAACAAAGCAAGATTAGTGTGTAAAGGATATGCTCAAGAAGAGGGTATTGATTATGGAGAAAAATTTTCTCCTATTGCAAGACTTGAAGGAGTCAGAACTCTTCTGGCATATGCAGCACATAAATGACTCAAGGTATACCAAATGGATGTAAAATCTGCATTCCTGAATGGAATTCTGGAAGAGGAAGTCTATATTGAGATACCTGAATGTTTTGTTGATCTTGACAAAAGGAATATGGTTTGCAAATTGCACAAAGCCATGTATGGAATGAAGAGAGCTCCTAGATCCTGGTATGAAATATTATATGATTACCTAATAAGTATTGGATTTCAGAGAACTTATAACAATAGTATCTTGTACATGAAAGAAGGACCTCAGAACAAGATACTATTAGCAGAGTATTTTTTGATGATATACTATTTACTGGATATGAAGATTTATGCAAAGCATTCTCCGAAGCTATGAGTAAGGAATTTGATATGTATATGTTTGGAGAAATCAAATTATTTGTTGGTTTACAAGCTCATCAGATGAAGGATGGTATCTACATTACCTAGTATAAATACATCAAAGAGATACTGAAGAAATTTAGAATGGAAGATTCCAGACTAGTTAGGACACCTATGTCTACTATACATAAGTTGTCTAAGGATGATGAATCAAAGGAGGTAAATCATACCACCTACAGATCCATGATTGCTAAACTTCAGTATGTTGTTCCCACTAGACTTGATATTGTATTAGCAGTTGGTATTGTTGCAAGGTTTTCAGCTAATCCTAGAGAGAATCATTTGATGGCTATCAAAAGGATTCTGAGATATCTTAAGGGTACTGAAGATTATGGATTATAGTATAATAAATGATGAAACTTTGATTTGAAGACTTTTACTGATGTTAATTGGGCAGGAAGTGTTGTGTTGATGACAATTATTCAATTGTGTATTGTCATTGATGTTTACACAAGTATAGTGATGTTTACACAAATGTCTAATCCTATCCAAGAACAGTCAATTCATGCCAAGTGATCTTGGGCATTGAAGAAGACCAAAGTGATTTTTTAGTTCTAAGCGAGTTCACTCGGGCATTATATTGTTGGTCAGGTGTTGAAGGATTTTAGTGTTGACCGAGTTAAATAGTTAGTGTCAACCGACTAACAACAGTTTATATTTTATGGATAATTGGTTATATGCAGCCGACATACATGAGTATTATTATTTATTTGGAAGGATATTAAGGCCGAATTGAGAAGGCTTATCATATATATATATAAGGTCAAGTTTGGATTGAATATCTGATTAGAAAGAAGAAAAGATATGTGTTTATGACATGAAGAGTGAAGGTGAAATCAGATGGGATTCTGATTGAGGACAGAACACACATAGCTACAACAGAATATCTGATAAGTGAGGATAAAGTAATTAAATCTAGAACAAAGATCTGAATTAGCAAAGATAGTTTCTTATCAAAACAGGTCAATCCATTGTTACTCTCTAACAATTATAGCAGTGATCAAAATATCTTAACAGAGTAGACTAAACAGTCTTTTGTAAATCCTCTCACAAGGTGAGATTTCTGCATTGAAGTGTTTGAAGACCTCTAACAAGGCCACTCCTTACAAGGTGATTAAATCCTCTAACAGGGTCACACCTAACATTGTGTTATTATAAATTTTTATAGGGTTGGCTCCTAACAGGGCTCACTTTAGAAGAGTGAAAAACAGTGACTAGTTGCAATTGGTGGTTTTTCCCATATTGGGTTTCCATGTTAAATCTTGGTGTTATCTGTGTACTTTTCATTTTCTTTATGGTTTATGTTTTTTCAATTAATTACAAAAGTATAATCACAGTTAATATCTTAATATTTTCTACGTTAACCGAGTGATAGTAGAATATCTGTGTTAATCGAGCAACAATGACAAATTTTTTTAAGACATCTAAGGGACTTGGATTTATTTTTGTGGCAACTGATTCACCCCTCCCCTCTCAATTACTCAACTCATTTCCAACAATTGGTATCAGAGAATTAAGTGCTTATAGGGAAGGTTTCAAGGCCTAAGCTAAAGATCAGAGATGTCTTACAGAAGGGAGATTCCTAAACTTAACGAAGACAATTTTGTTGCATGAAAATATTTGATGAGGCTACATCTATCTACTATTGGAGATACTGGTTTTCAATTCTTGGACCATAGGTATGTGGAACCACCAAGACCATTGACTATCGATCAGATGATAGACATGAAGCATCATAACATAATGATGGTTGATATATCCTCTGTACTCAGCTATTCCAAATTTGATGAAGTTAAGGACTTCCCTACTGCCTTTGATATGTGGAACAAATTGCATGATATTCATGGAGGAGATGTTAATGTAAAGAGAGCCAAAGAATAAATTCTTAGAGGTCAATTTGATCAGATGAAATTGAAAGAAGGAGAGGACATTACAAAATACAGTGAAAGAATCAAGAAAAGTGTTAGTGCCATCAGAGCTTCCAGTGGAGTGATTGAAGACACAATAGTGGTTATTAAGGTATTGAGGAATTTACTTCCTATCTATGCAATTAGAGTTTCAACTATTCAAGAGATGAGATGCAGTAATGGAATAAATCTAGATGGATTGGTTGGAAGACTTACAACTTTTGAGTTGGATAACTTTGACAATTATTCTCCTAATCCCAACAATCTTGAGTCTACATTCAAAGCTAAATTAAACCTTGGAAAGATGAAAGGAAAATAGATTGAAAGTGACAGTGATGATGAATCTAAAAATGAAGATCTGGAAATCATTGAAGCATTACTAGCAAGGAGAGCTGAAAAAGGAAAAGGATAGTACAAAGGAAGAATACCATTGATTTTCTTTTCATGTGATGAGGTTGGTCTCATTGCTGCTAAGTGTCCAAACAAGGAAGACAAAGGTGAGAAAAATTTCAACAAGTACAAAGGCAAGAAATATTTCAAAAGCTACAAAGACAAAGGTAAGAAATCTTGTTATATTGCTAAAGATTCTAATAGTGATGAAGATGAAGATGAAATTGTTTATGTTTCTATTAAGGATGAGTCAGATAATGAAGATAATGAAAAAACAACATTATATTCTCATATTAGCAAGAATGACTCTTGGATAATTGATAGTGGTTGTTCTCACCACATGACTGGTGATAAAACCAAATTTGAACATCTTGAGCACTATGTGGTGGGAGTGTCAGTTTTGGGAATGATGAACCCTGTTATGTGAAAGGTAAAGGTTGCATTTCTCTAACTGAAGGAATAAAATGTGATAATTCTTATTGGGTTGAAGGACTAAGGCATAATCTACTAAGTGTGGCACAATTGAATAACATTGGTTTCAAGGTAGGATTCATGAATGGGAAGGCCAAGATGTTGGATGGTAAGGGAAACCTAGTTAGAACTGGTAGGAAAACAAAAGGTAATTTATTAGATATCTTGATCTCACTGAAAGTTCATGTTTTATTGCACAACTAGAAGAAAGATGGTTACGGAATAAAATGTTATGTCATGTGAAATTTGATAACATGGTCAACATAAGAAAGAACAAAAGAGTAAGAGGTATTCCTATTTTGAAGAAACCTGAATTAGCAATATGGAAACAATGTCAAATTGGGAAGATGGGCAAAACTAGCTTCAAGAGAAAGAATTACAATACAGAAGAAGTTTTTCAATTGGTACATATTGATTTATGTGGACCAATTGGAACAAAAAGTTACACAGGTGAGAAGTATTTCATTCTATTTGTTGACGATCATTGCAGAATGATGACTGTCATGTTTCTCAAAGAAAAAATTAGAAGCTTTTTAGAAGTTCAAGTGGTACCTTGCCAGAGTTGAAAAATAAACAGGAAAGAAACTTAAATGCTTAAGATCTGACAGAGGAGGAGAATTCAGCTCTAATGAATTAAATTAATTCTACAATGAAAGAGGAATCAAAAGACAAGTATCTACCCCAGGTACTCTGCATCACAATGGGATATAAGAAAGAAGGAACAAATCTATTATGGATTGTGCAAGAACCTTGATGATTGAAAAGAATATTGCTACAAAATATTGGAAGGAAGCCATCAACACTATAATTCACACCTTGAACCGAGTTCAACTAAAGAAAGGTACTAAGAAGACACCTTTTGAATTATGGTATGGCTATAAACCTAATATTAGTTATTTCAAAGTATTTGGAAGTAAATGTTACATCTTGAAGGAAGCAAGAAATGGAAAATTTGATGTAAAAGGTGATGAAGGTATATACCTAGGCTACTCCTGCAAAAGCAAAGCATATAAATGTTTGAATATTTCTACTCATAAAGTCATAGAAAGTGTGCATGAAAGGATTAATGAGTTTGCAGAAAAAGGTGAATAACAGAGCAGTAAAGAGCCTGAGGATTACATAAACTTTGTGTATTATGAACCTGATAGTATACCTAAGACACGAGCAATGGTGATTGGATAAAATCCCTATCAACCATTGAATTCATTTACACAAACTCAAACAGTACAACCTGAGTTGTAGCATGTGTAACCCGAGCTGCTGGTAGAGGAAACCGAGTCACAAACTGAAGAAACTGAGTCATAAATAGAGGGAACCAAGTCGTATATAGAGGCACCCGAGTCTCAGAAAGAGGTGCCCGAGTCTCAGATAGTGGAACCCTAGTATCAGACAAAAGAGCATAACAAAACTTTTGAGCATGGTCAACCAAGTGGATCAAGTCCAGAATCAAGAAGGAAGGATCGTGTACTTGAAAAATATGTCAGAAGGCATCTTACACCTGAACAAATAATTAGAGATCAGACAGAAGGTGTAATGACAAGGAACAAAATCAAAGGTACATGTTTGCTTAGTGAAATTGAACCTAGAACTATTAAAGATGCATTGAATGATGAAAGATGGATAGAAGCCATGAATGAAGAAATTGAGCAAATAGGGACTCTTGTACCTAGACTAAAAGATAAGAATGTGTTTGGTACTAAGTGGGTTTTCAGAAACAAAATGAATGAAAAAGGAGAAGTTTCCAGAAACAAGGAAAGATTAGTATGTAAAGGATATGCTCAAGAAGAGGGTATTGATTATGGAGAAACTTTTGCTCTCATTGCAAGACTTGAAGGAGTCATAACTCTTTTGGCATATGTTGCACACAAAGGATACAAGGTATATCAAATGGATGTAAAATCTACATTCCTTAATGGAATTCTTGAAGAGGAAGCCTATATTGAGAAACCTGAAGGTTTTGTAGATCCTAGAAAAAGGAATATGGTTTGCAAACCGTAGAAAGTATTGTATGAATTGAAACAAGCTCCTAGAGCCTGGTATGAAAGATTGCATGGTTACTTGATAATTATTGGATTTTGGAGAACTAAAGATAATATTAGCTTGTACATCAAAGAAGGACCTCAGAACAAGATACTATTAGCAGAAATATTTTTGGATGATATATTGTTTACTAGTTATGATGATTTGTGAAAAGCATTCTCTGAAGCTATGAGTAAGGAATTTGAGATGTCTATGTTTGGTGAAATCAAATTCTTTGTTGGTTTACAAGTTTATCAGATGAAGGATGGTATCTACATTACCTAGTCTAAATACATCAAAGAAATACTGAAGAAATTTGGGATGGAAGATTCTAGACCAGTTGGAACACCCATGCCTACTGGACATAAGTTGTCTAAGGATGATGATTCAAAAGAAGTACACCAGAATACCTATAGATCCATGATTGGTAAACTTCAATATGTTATTCACACTAGACCTGATATTGCATTAGCAGATGGTATTGTTGCAAGGTTTTCAGCTAATCCTAGAGAGAATCATTTGATGGCTATCAAAAGGATTCTAAGATATCTTAAGGGTACTAAAGAGTATGGATTATGGTATAAGACACTAATACATTTGGTACCAAATTGCAACGGCAGTGCCGTTGCAGTTTTTCTGTCACAACCTTGTC
>MU227347.1:315973-345961 GCA_018584345.1 Thuja plicata
TATATATATATATATATATATATATATATATATATATACTTTTGAACTTATCCTTTTATATAGTCTTTTCAATTTTATTGAGGTTTAGAAATGGTGGTGTTTAATTGAAGGCTTGTTTAATCAAGGGATTTTAGACATTATAAAGCGGCTAGTATAGGATGGTTTTTTACTCAGTTTAGAGGCAGTCAAAGGTATTCAAAGCTCAATAGATATATATAGTAAGAAATATGACATATCCTCTCTGTTTTTTCTAACCGAGATGAGTTTCTTTCTTCACATTAGGGATTTTAATTATAATCAAGCAAGCTCTATAAGTACTCTCCTTTCTCTCTTTCTTTGACAAAATTAAATAGAATATCTTTAAGGAAGATTAATCTTATTTTAAAAGGAAAAGCACTACTGGTAGTACAAAATCATATCCACATTTCAGAATTCACAATGATGATTAAGCTATAATAAGAGGAGTGTTATGGTTTTCTGCATCTATATTTATCCTGCAAGATTTATAGTTTTTAGTAGTGTGACTCTTAGTGTTGGATATGTTTTAGTCCTTACTGTATTCCGTTGAGATTAAGGTGTTAAGTTTTCTCTCTCTTTATCCTTATATGTATTAGCTAGTAACCCTCTTGTTAACCTTTTGGTGTAAGAAAAGTTGGTGTTTTTATCTGGGTGATGCAAGTACAAGTAAGAAGAAGCAACCAAGAATCCTTTTTGAGTAGATTATGGCAGATTATATTAAATACTTACGAATGACATGCTTCTGTATAGTTTATGGGAATTCGCAACAAAAGTGTAATAGACTCTCTATGAGCAAATTTTGTAACAAGGGGTATGTCCCTTAATTTTCTTTGTATGTTCTTGACATAGTCTTGGGAAAGACTAGAGGTTTTCTTCTTCATTCTTTCCTACCAGTGCCCGAAGTGAACAGAGACCTCTGTACTTAAACTCATGACTAATAAAATTATCTTGGCTTCGACCTTTGCCTATAAAATAATAATAATAATAATAATAATAATAATAATGAATATTAAACTATTATTAATTGAGAAATGTTAATATGAATAACCCTGATTAAAGAATATTAATATTTTTATTAGTTAATATTAATATAAACTAAAGATAATACTTTTTATTAAATTAAAGAAAATCAAATAATAATAAAAAAATTATTATTATTTTTTAAAAAATTAAAAATAAATAAATAAAAACTTTAAGAAGTGGAGTGAATTGGCCCACCCCCACACTGCCCTACAACCCACTGCTGCCACAACAGTTGGGTCTGCCATCGGCAACTGCTGTTGTCGTGCAGTAGTATGTTGTATTTTGGCATCAGTTGCTTCCGTGCAACACTACTCTGCCATCGGCAGCGGCCTTGCTTGTCGTGGGTGGTGGGGGAGGTGGTGGTCCCCGCCACCCCATGCCATTTTTTTATTTTATTTAACATTTTTTTTAAATTGTTTATTTATTTATTATATCTATTTATTTTGCTGACAGACCTGTGTCAGGACTTTTTCAGCGACATTTAAAAAAAAAATAAGAACATTAAAAAGAGCATGTCTATAATATATATTTTCAAACACACACACACACACACACACACACACACACACACACATCTATTTTATAAAGCATGCAAAAGTAATATGAATAGGAAGTTTACATGCACAGTCTACAATAATGTTAAATTTTATTCCAATAAGCAATTTAATCCCATTTTTACATTTCATGCATATCTAGATCTGGGGGCTCAGCATGAATCTGGTCAAGGTATGGATTTTTCAATTACTAGCAAGGGTATTTTACAGATTTGAAGGCCAATTAACCACTTTGATGAACATACATAAATTTCAATTACAGGAAGAGGTTTGCACAGATCTGACAACCCTAATGGCCATTTAAAAACTAAAACATTCAAATGAAACCCTAATGCCCAGAAAATAGACCTGACACAGAGGGAGGAAAATTTACAAAATTAATCCCATAATTTATTTGTCAGATTTTTAACAATTTAAACACACAATATCAAACAAGGAAGTGTCAATCATAAGATTCCAGAGATTCAAATGCATAGAAGACAAGGATCTGAACATTGGAATTACAAGGTATTAAAGCCTACCTCAACAACGAAGAACAAGTCTGGTACAATCATGAAGAACGATGCGGTCCAAAATACTCATAAGCTTTACAAAAAAAAATTAGCTCTCTAAATTCTCCTTCGACCTAATTGAATAGCCTCCAAATGGCTTTCAATTCAGATATATAGAAAACCAAGTAATTAGGTTTACAAAAGTGTAACCCTAATTAGGAGTTTAAATTTAATTTAAAAAATTAAAAGAAACACTTAAATTTCAAATTTAACTTAAATCAATTTTGCACAACTTAACTTTATAAAATAAAGTTGAAGTCAAAATTTATTAATAAAGTGCTTATTAAATGCATGATATTATTTTAATTGAATAATTCAATTATGCAACATAAAGTAATATTAATAATTTAATTTGCACAATTGATTACAATTTTTGGATTTAATATTAATTAAATCTCAATTATTAAATCAAGACTTATCAATTAAATCAATTAATTAAATATAGACATTTAATTAATATTTAATTATTAATTAGTAATATATTTAATATATTAATGTTTTAACCTTATTAAAGGTGTAATTATTAATATTAATAATTACCATAATTAAACATTAATCGAACAAGCCAAAAAGAAACACAATTCTAACTGAAATCATCTAAACAGAAAAAGCAATTAAAACAAAAACAACAAGCTTACAAAGAAAGGCACACGAATCCACGTCACCTTAACGGATTCAGATAGGGTAGTCAATGAGACTCCTGTCCATTGTTAGGAAAAAATGTAGGTTTAGGGTAAGTCTTTGGGCCTAAATTCTATCTCCCCTCTTTCTACCATTGAGATATTGCGATAGGGCATGCTCACTCCTTCCATTTCAGGGAAGACGATGTCCAATACCTACAAATATGTCATCAAAAAGATGAGCATATGCATACATATAATATAACAGACAATGGTTGAGATCAGTACATCATGTGGATCTTGCCAGAGAAAGTAACTATGACTGTGTCCCTCACCATATCAGGCATGCCAAACAGAAATGTAAAACATACAAATGATACATGTGCATACAGACCTAGTGTCAGCATTGTTAGTAAATCCATAATCATAATGATATCATAGTTCATATAAATAACCATAAATCTAACTATAAATACAAGGTATCACACAACTATCTAATGGATCATAAAATATCAAATCATAATGAAAGTCATACATCAATATCCTCAAATAACACTAAAATGGCGAACACACACATGAAAAAGCCTAAAAGAGTTTGGTAACCACAACTTAAAATAAAAATAAGGGGTGGGTATTACATCCTCCCCCCTAAAATTAGTCTTCCTATTGGAATCCTACAACAAAGATAGAGATGTGAATCCCTCAAACACAAAGCATTCTGTAAATTCATAAATGAATTAACATGCGGATCCCATAGGACCCTTCCCTTCTCTCTGGTTTAAACACTAAGGATCATTCCCCGCTGCAAGAATGTGAAATCCAGTTGCAGGTATTCTATTCAAAAACCCACTCATAGTAGCATGATACATAGTCAAATGATGGTTAATGGCTGCAAACACTCTGTGTGACCTACCAGCATCCCCAACTCTAGGCTTAGAAGCTTTCAGCCTCTTTCCTGAGAATTGCACTACGCGTTGGGGACAATTGGCCGCAATGTGACCAAACTTCCCACAAGAAAATAAATATCCTCTACTAGAACCTCCTCTATCCAAAGGTACACTAGAATGTTGAAAGCTACCCCTACTAACATCCTGATGTGAACTTTGAGCTAGATTCTCAACCTGATTGTGCATACTGCGCTGCCAATTCTGATAGTTCCTTGATTGTGAACCACCACTATTACCATGGAACATTTTCCTATTCTGCTGGTTATAATTACCCCTGAAAAAGGTAGGAGGGTTCCTATATTTCTCAACTCCCTGAGACTGATTACCCTAGACCACTAGATTGAACACCCATCTGACCACCATGGCCTAAAGTCAAATTTGTCTCCACAAGAGTAGCCTTAATAACTGCTTCTTTGAGGCTCATACACTCGAAGAGATTAACTCCCCCAATGATCTGATCATTAAGTCCCCTAATGAAGTGTTGAACCATAATGGCAGAATCCTTGCCAAAACTTGCGTTCTTCTTAAGCTCAAAGAATTAATGTTCATACTCCTGCATGATCATGGACAAATGTCACAAATTATGAAACTCATAGGCTCACTAGTGTCTCCACTAATCAAATAGAATACACTCTTGGAAGTTCTCGAGAAACAATTCCCAAGTAATGGTATCCATATTAAGCTCAAGTTTTCTACTCCTCAATCCTCCACAAAAAAACATCAAAATCCATGAGGTGCATAATGGTACATATAGCTTTACTATTTCTACTACAAGGATACATAGAAAATAATATATCCAAGTCAATGAGCCATATCTCTACCTCTAAACCAATACCTTTCCCATTCAAGGGAGGTGGTCGTGCTCTCAAAAGATCTCTCATCTAATTAGCCACAATAGTATTCTAATTTGTTGTAGGGTCTCTCCTTATAGGACTCATGGATCTCTCTCTCACTCTCTCCTCAATCTAGGAGTGATGAGATACATCCTTCTCAATCTTGATTTGTTCAGGTCCTAGAGGATTCAGAATCGCCTGCAACAACTGTCTAGTATGAGGTTCCTCAAACTCAACCTACTGCTCACTTCTCTACTCATCCATATTCTACTGTTGAACACTCTCTTTCCTAACACTCGTGGAATGGATATGAATCCTACCCCTTCCACTTCCACCAAATCTATCTCTACCTCAGCTTCAAGAAGCAACTCTAGTCTCAGTAGGCATTTTCCTGAAGCAACCAGAGGATAACACAACCACTCAAAAAAAAACCAAATAAAGACAAAAAGGAAAAGGATGATCACAAATCAATAGTCTGAAATACAACAAAGTGTTATGTCTATGTTTGGTTTCAAGTTTTAATTATAAGACACCTAACGAGCGTATGATTCCCAAAGTTCCCGATGTAGAAACGGGGGCTCCGATACTTTGTTAGAGAAATGTGAATTTTTTTTTTGCATCAAGCTCTTGATGTTTTAAATCATTCTAAATCTCAATTGTATTCTTATAACTTTGTAATCCCCTTTCGATGAAGTTTGAGTTCTTCCTTTAAACTCAGAAAAAGAAAAAAGTTAATGAATGTGAAACATGATGAAAATGTATTAAAAAAATCTTAACCTTTTTTGTAGGGAGGATTTTTTAAAGTAACATTTTATTATTGTAAATCATTGTTAGCCAAGGTCAAATTAAAATAAAAATAAAAAATAAAAAATACTGTAACTGATTTTTATTTGTAGAATGAGAATTAAAGGCATTTTTTCAAAAAACTACAAATGAGTTTATGCAGGTTCAATAAACAAAAACACATTTTCAAAAAATAAAAAATTATTTAAGTATTTGTTAAAACATTTTAGTTCAAGGCTAAAAATTAACATTTTTGTTTGTTTAAATATTTAGTCTTAGGATTCAAATTAAATTATACCTTCATTATCTTGAAGTGCAATTGTGTATGCACTCCACTCACACCTCATGATGAAATTTGGGATCAAGAATAGGCATTATGTTCTTTTTCTCATTTTAATGGGTCTACTTGAGGATTGAGTCACCTTAGGGTATGACTCAAAGTATGTGTATTAATGAGGTATAAAAGAAAAAAGTTTTACTTCAAAGGAGAAGCATCATGTTTGATAGTGTAGTGTTGAAAATTGTACACAATTAATAAGGCGTCCAATTCCAGGCTTGCTTGGAACTCATTTTGGTGTGCTTGATTCCTCTATACACTTTACGACCTTTATTGATTTAAATTTAAATTTATATTAATTATGAGTCCTATCTTAATTAAAGCTCTTTAAAATCCAACATGGGCCCTTAATTATAGGTATGCCCTTTTATTATTTCATCTCGTCATCAATTTCTTGCACATCCAATTTTAAAACTTTTTGGTTCTAGCCTTTTCACCAAATCATATGGCCCAATATTTAATTTTTAATAAATAATTCAAGTTATTTTTTGGAATAATTTTGATTATTTAAATGTTCCTTGCATTCATACCTTTAAAATGAGCCTATTTTCGTGAAAATGGTGAAAACGCCCTCAAGTTATGCCTCGTTGCTCAAAATGTTCAAAATGTCAAGATTCCTAGCTCAAAAAGGTTTAAAATGCTCAAAATACAAGCATCCCAAGGGTGTCAAAAGCGCTCAAATTTTGCAATCAAAACTAAATCGGTTTCAAGTGCTCAAAAACCAAGCATTCATAACTTCAATGCTCAAAATTTTAACATGCATAAAAAGAAGAGGTTGTGAATGCTTAAAATATGAGTTTACATAACCAAGTAAAGGTTGTGAACGCCCAAAAAAAAGGAGCACGCATAACCAAAAGATAGTTGTGAGTTCCTAAAAATGTTTTTTTCAAGCTCACACAGGTTGTCAATGCTCGAAAGATGAGTGAGCATAACTAGAAGAGGTTTTCAATGCTGAAAAAATGAGCGGGCATAACTAAAAAGGAGTTGTGAGTGTTTGAAAAATGAGCATCTACAGCTGGAAATGATTGCAGGTACCTAAAATGTGAGCATTTAAAACCATTTAGTTATGAATGTTCAAATTTTGGGCACTCAAGACATTTGGACTTCTTATTTGATGATTTTTGAAATAATTTCTAAGAATTTTGTAACTACTTGCCAAGAAAGTTGTAAATGCAGTTACAAAAATGAGGGTTTCAAATATAGCATTAAAATTCATCATAATGATTTGCAAAGGACAGATTGGTTGAAAAGGTTTTATCAACATCCAAGTGAGAAACTACCCTGTTAACGGATTTGAAACTCCTTCAGAGAGTCACCCTGTTAGAGGATTTAGTCTTCAGACCTATTAGGATCCTACTTACCCTGTTAAGAGTAACCTTGTTAGAGGATTTTTATCACAAGTTGGTTAGGACTTGCCTTGAGAATAAACTCAAATTAAATGAAATGAAAGTAGCACACTTTCTTGATAGATTCGCTTCAGCACTACTCAAATCATTATTCTATTCATACAGACATCCACTGCAACCACTATAATCATGGCATAAAAAAAAACTCACAACAACTACTCTTTTCCTTTTATTTAATCTCTTATAAACACATTTAGGTCGGAGGAATAACCCTAAAACGTGTTACCTCATGTTGGCCTCCAAATCCTAATCAAAATTCATAAGTGATCTCTCCAACATAGGAAATTAATCTCCTTAAGATCGGCCCTCAAAAATACAATTCATATATAAATCAAACTTTGATACATAATTGATCACTACCTTGATTTAATTGCCTTGATTGGACCAGTTGACTGTTCTTGCCAATATCACTAGTGTTTGCCTTAAATATCCATCTGTGCGTTAAATCGACTTACATGATCATATATGTATGTAATAATGTCTCTTTAGATACTGTATGCATGATTGCATCATCTGAATCCTCCAAATTTTCACCGCACATTGAAATCGCCATCACAGACTTGTTGTCATCAATACACTGAAAAGTTAAAAAAATTCTTGTATAGTCACCTTCATCACCGGTATATCCGATCTGACATATGAAATAGACTTTTTGCAAGCAATGACAACACTACAATATTCACCACATGATCTAGGATATGATCATCTTCATCAGATTCCAAAATTCTCCCCCTTTGGCATTGATGGCAACACTTAAAAAAATTGCTAAGTGTCTGACTAAGAAAAACAAAAACACACAAGTACAGAGCTAAAATTTAGGATTACTCCCCTTATGGTAATTATAAATAGATCATGTCTATACTACTCCATTTTACAAAATACTTACCAATTTTTACTCTATAATACTCTATCTACTCCCTCTTATTATCTTCTCCCCCTTTGACAACAATGACAAAGGTATACAATAAATAATCAGAAACAAAAAAGTTATTTATAGAGAGTAACATATACATATTACAATCTAATAAATACATCACCAAAATTGGTCTCTAAAACCTATAGATCAGTCTCCCATAACTTCATGAGATGCTTAGTAATCACTATCTGGTCGGTTAGCAGATAGGCTAACTCCTCCAATGCTTACACTATACTCATATTAGGTAGAGGTGATATTACTACTACATATTTAACTCCTTCCTACAAAATTTCCAACTTTGGAATTAGTAGAGTCAATAGATCTAACAATATTGAGATATTTTTCTCCTGCTCATTATGATAAGTTTTGAGCTTATGATTAATACTACTCACCAATGCTCAAAAATGTGTAGTGGAATGATTTACTGGATCAAAATTTCTTACTAACCTTTGAAACTCTTGTTGAGCTTTATCTCTTTTCTTCTTACTATCCTTCAAATTTTGTGATAAATTAGAAATAGAAGTCAGAAACTTACTGTCTTACATCACTACTTGTTTCACCTTGTTCATCTCAACTACCAGTGTTCCTCTATGAAGTACAATCTACTAGAATAACTTCTTTGATTTATTTCTTTCATAATCCTTTTCTTCCTTTATTGATTTTGCATCCTCTATACTTTGTATATTTTCACTTGCAGTTGTCACCAATTGACCCAATTGTTCAATAGGTGCATCCTTGTCATCATAAGTTGCCTCTTGCACTCTGTATAATTTGTGCCTCCTTATTTTGATCTCTTATGGCCTTAGACTGAATGGCCATAGCAACATTCATCAACTCTTTTTGGCTCATTGTACTAAGATCTATCGGTCCTTGAATGATCGGCAAGTCATCTTCATCCATTTTACCAAATTTTTTTTGAAAAATAGACATGGGAGATATTACCTTTTCCTTTCCTCTATTAGCAGTCTTCTCCTTTTGTTCTTCTTTATTTTCTTATTCTCCTTTCTTCTACACATCCTCGGTATGTGCATTCTCTTGCTTCTTGTCTTCTACTTCACCATTTGCCTCTACTATTTATCCATGTTTTTTTTCTCACCGATAGGAACATCGATTGTGGTATCATCAGTCATCATTTAGATCTAATCCTATGTTGACATGTTCATCAGTTGTATCCTTAGGCTCCTTTTTATCATCCATGAGGGTAGTGTCTCTTTGTTCTTTATGAATATCCATGACAGGAACATCACCTATGGTGTCCATGGTATCCTTGGGTTCATCCAAATAAACATTATCAAGTGTGATATTCACATCATCAACTGTCCATCCTCCATCTGTCTGAGTAACCTCAGGTTCATTATCATCTTGTCCTTTTTCCTCTTCATCTTTTTCTTGATCATCCTCCTTTTCTTCAGCAAGTCCTAAGAATTTCTTCAAAATACTCACAGTTTCATCTTGCAGTGATTCAGAATCACCAATCAGTAATCTTATAATTCTTAACTTAGTCTTGAATGCATGTTTATCTTTCTTAAGTGTCTCATTGATTTCCTCTGTAGACATGTCTGGTTGTGATTGGCCTATTTCATATTCAATTTTTTCTTTGTTTAGGCTTAATATTGTACACAACATGGCTTCAATCTTAGCATACAAAGATGCAGGAATATGTCCTTGTAATTCAATAAGAGATTTACTTAATTAGTGTATATTAAACCCAACTCTGCATCCTCAATATTTGTCTGGTCTTCTTTATTGATCTTGTCATAAAATTTTCTTACACCAACAAGTACACCCCACTTCTGGACTCTTTCAACAATAGTGTCAACAGAAATGAATTTACCAAAATCAGGCTTGACAAATTTAGTGGTAGGAGCACCAACCACCTTTGAATTTTTGTCACTTTCCTTCATCTTCTTTTTTTCTTCATCATATTTTATTCCTTTTGCTTCTACTTCTTCTTCAATCTTCTCAAATCTTTGAGCCTTACCCTTCTTTCTTTTTCTAGCAACCTTTGTTACAGTAGCCACCTTTTCTCTTGTAGGATCAGATTGTGTTGTCTTTTGCTTCTCTTTTACTGGTTCCCTTATAGGAGGATTTATTTTCTCCTTCTTTACTGTTACTGAGGCACTTCTTGTTTGGCTATAGGTTGGGACATTATCGATTGTAGAAGAAATAACTTCTACATCCTCACCTTCACCTATAGCTATTGTTGCTCCCGATGTTTGAGTTTTCTCTACAACATGTTTGGCTCTAACCTTGTTGATAGCTTCATGTGAGAATCCTTTCTTCAATGAAATTTGTTCAACCTCTTTTCTTATTTTCTTCTCAATCACTGATTGGGTTAGTTTGTTGTGTACTTAGGTTCCAAATCTAGGTTCATTTGGATCCACTGGTTTGGATAATAAATATTTTGCATGTAAGGTCAGCATAGAAGCTTCTACCTCATAGCCCATAGGAATATCCCATGATGTTTAGGTACTACTGCCTTCATCTGACAAGTGTTAGTATCCACCATAAAACATATATCATCCTTGTATTTCTCAACAATATGGGTTGGTATCCTTTCCCTTTGATGCATCTTTCTTTGAAAGTCTTTGAAATAGCCGCAAACTTTCTCATTAAAACCATTACCCAATAGTCTAATACATTTTTTCAATTGGACCACAATTGGTGTACCTTCTATCCAATTTATATGACCAACACCAGGAAATAAATTTTGAAAGTAAAAGAACAATCCCATACTCAATTGAATAAATTTAAATAATTTCCTTTTGTCCTTTCTAATCTTCTCCGTGTTCAGAAATACACGATCTCTCATCATAGCACATAAATCATACTCTACATCTTCTATCACCATTCTATATGCAGTGTGGATTGTAGTAGTGGGCACACTATTGATTCTTCTGGAGTGATATACCTTGTATCCTATCACCATAGATGCAAATCTCACATTTAGATCAAAGATATCATTGATTTTCATTTCTCTCTCAACCCACTTCAATTTTTTTAACTTTGTGACTACATCCTGTGAGATTAACCTAAGTACTGGTACTTCATCGGTTACACAGAAACCTATCACTACATGTATGGACTCCTTAGTAATCTTATGTGGACAGTCAAGCCACATATAATGGTCATCCACTCAGCTCAACACATATCTGACTTGATTTTCTTAAAACTCATTAGGGAAATTGATCGTGTGATAAAAACCCTTTTCTGCAACCACTTGGTGCTCATCCTTCAATACTAGATCACTACACAACTTTTCATACAATGAATGAATATGAGCTTCACCTAGATCTTCAAAAATACAATGAATTTATAATTGCACATCTTCAATATGCATCACACCATAGGGAACAGTGGATGGGGAACCCTTTGGATCATCTTCAACTAATTTTAATGAACATTCCTTAAATTTTGGCCTAGGTTTCTCAATAATCTCCACAATGATCAATGCATCCTTCTTGCAAATAAAAATTTCAAGCTTAGAAGATCGAATAAATGTTGGGATTAATGGGAAGCATGTACTGAGAGGGGAGGGGTGAATCAACACCTCTAAATTTTTTTGTATCCTTTAATCAATTAACCTTTGTAATCAATTGCATGTCCATTTAATTTGATCTAAACTATCTTGATGTGAGTTATATCAATTCATAAAATTAATAAGCATGTGAATCATTCATAGAAACATTCATGAACATAATTCACACATAACACAAGATATGGTATCATAGAAAACTCCTGCTAGGAAGTAAAAACTACGGTGGGGATGGCACCCACAAAACTTCACTATCTACAGATTGGAAGGGAGCCAGTTAAGGCTTACAATTTGATCACTTCTGATGATCTACCCTATTAGGAGTATCGATGGAGACCTATTAAGTTCTACTCTGTTAAGAGATTTAGAAACACTGTTAAGTGTGCACTCGGTTAAGAGATTTGATGTTGGGCTATTAAATCGACCTTCCTTGAAAGTATTTTTACACTTTGCTCCACTTGTTAGAATGATAGAAAATTCCAAATTGACCTGGTAAATGAAATCTCCTATTGCTGATACAGATCCTATGTAGTTCACATAAAAATATTATCACCTTAACTATGATTGAATAATACCTCTAATTATCAGTTTCCTCTAGTCTTGGTTCTGCTAACCAACTCCTTCTTTTTCTGTTCTGGTTCTTGAAAACTCTCAATTCAATCCATAGATGTGCTTCTTTTGTTCTCCTCTCTCTTTTTCCTTATTGCACACTCATCTTAATGAATGATTGCATCATCTATTTATAGATGGATTGACTTCATCGAGTTTGATAAAAACAATGTTAACTCTAAGATCATGTTTACAACTTATACCTAGATCTCCTAGTCTATGTGTTTTAAATTGGTTAGAATGATTAAAGCACTTACATTCATGTATCTTGTCCCTAAAGAAATGGATTTAAAACAATTAAATATCCTATAAATAGAATACACTTTCTTTATCTAATGTGGAAGTAAGATCCACTTTTTGTGGGCTGCAACTGAGTTTCGGTTCTGTTTGTCGGTCATGCTTGACTATCCTTCAGTTTTGTTTGTCGGTTGCATTGTATGTGTCTTGTCGGTCTACACTATAACTTGTATTTTGGTTTCCTCTGTCAGGTTCCACTTTATCTTTCTACTTTTTGATTTTCAATTTTTACACTAACTTGTGTCATTGGTTCTCTCTGTACTTAGTCATCTTTGGTGATGTCTTAATTTGATCTTCAGTTTTCTCTTACCTATCTTTCTGTGTAGGCCTACCAAAAGTGTTGTTTGTATACTAATGACAAATTAATGTCATCAATCTCCCACTTTGACATTAGTATCAAAAACTTATATGTGCAAAATACTAACAAAATGTTGAGTATATATAACATATATAATCCTTAGTCATTTAATGACTCCCCCTATGCATATGCTAGTATATCTGTACATATGATCTCTTTTCTTTCTACATATAATTTTCCCTTTATGAATATACATATACATATCTACCATTTGCCCATTTTGAATGAATGTACATAACATTTTCCCATCTTATTTTGTACTCATATCATTTCCCCCTTTATTTAATATTAAGGGCAAAGGTCAATTACCTTAGAGCTTATCAAAAATATGGGAATGTGAAGACTTCATGTCCTCCATCATTTTCTCCCATTTCTCTTTGAGGTTCTCTAGAGCCATGTGCTCAAGTGTGATCTTTGAAAGCATATTATAGATGTTGTCTACTGCAGACATCTCGGGAGTTCCTATTAGTTGCCTTGCAAAACTAATATGTTGTTGTAGCAGTGTAAGATTTGGCAGAAGTTGAGCTTGTAGCTCAGTTACTTCTTCCCTGAAATGTGTTTATGCTTCCCATAGCTATTGCCTTAACCTTTTTACCTCAATTATCTTCTCATAATGCATTTTGACTGCATTGTCGCCATCTGTGGTTAAGCTACTAGCACTGTTTGCTAGATCTGCATCTAGCTTTGCTATATTGTCACTATTTTCCTTAGTGAACTTCTCTATTGTGCTCAGCTTTTGAATCAAGGTAATAGCTTCAGATATGATGGGGTCTGATTCAGATATGAATTCTGATAGCTTTACCTTATTCATTGCCACTTCTTGGCTGATGTTCTCTATTAGCTTATGTTGGTACTTTATTTTGGCTCTTTCCTTAATTGATTTCTTAGCATCAATGTTCTGAGTTGTGATTGCATCGGTGAGGGTAGCTAGTTGATCAAGTATAGGCTTGTTTTGATCAATATCAACATCAGGTACAATTTGTTGTAGTATGTCCTGTGTTGTCTCCAGTACCATGGAGTCCCTGTGTTGTTTCTTCAGCTTCTCTTACAATGCCTTCCTCTGTCATATCTCTCCATATTCTTGTAATGCATCAATGTCAAGTGTAGAGGGGTCACACTTTGGTATTTCAATGCTTTCATCCAGTGTAACCTCTAACTTGTTCTTCTTTGTCTTCTTCTTCTTCTTCTGTGACTCATTAGAATTTAACATCATTGCCAATTTCTCATCCTTTTCTGTTGTGCTTGATGATGTGACCTATTGTGCTTCTTTCTGCTACTTTACGTCGGTTTCACCTCGTCAGGTGTCTACAGACATCTCCACATTCACCTTAGCATTGTTAGTAGCACTCTTGTATGTTTTCATAGGAGTACCATCTTTTGGTTTGTCTCCTTCATTGGTGTCCTTTGCATCATCTGTCTTGATATTTTCATTCTTGTCCTAAGTATCTGCATCTTTTTCTTTATCTACTTCAGTAACCTTGTTGGTTTTAGTTACATCTTGAGTGTTTTCGATGTCTTTCTGACCGTCGGTGTTGTCTTTGTTTGCTTCTTCTCTGCATCTTTTGGAGTATCCTTCTCTGGTGATTTTCTTTGTAGGATATTGATAGCTTGTATCAATATAGACATGTTGCCTGGAATATTCAGATGTGCAGTATCAATTGTTGTGTCATGTTCATCGGTTGCGTCTTTTGCAACAGTGACATCTTCATCCTTATTGGTTTCATCTGCTGGATCATCGGTAATGTCGATGACATTATTATCCACAATTTTGTCATTTGTGGTATCATCCCATGTTTCATCTGCAACATCTGTAGTTATTGTCCCTGTTGTGTCATCCTCTTCTTTATCTAACTCAATGAATGTTTCATCTTGAGTTGCCTTGTCAACATCTTGTTATTGAAGGTCTTTGTTAGGGCTTACCTCCTCAAAAGGTCTGTTCACGATTTTGCACCATTTCTTGTGGCTGTCCTATTCAAGTTAAATTAACTTTCCTTCAATAAATTTATATGCCCTTAGCTTTGGTGAGAATTCCACATTGTGTTTCTCCATCATCTCATCTATATCTACCTTCTTATATTCAGGTGGCATTAGAGAAACAAGTACTCTCTCTCTGATTTCTTTCTTATTCTTCAATGCAAATGTCCAATGGGAGGATAATCTATCCAATAGTTCCCTTGGTACATAACTTCCTTCAAATTGCATTGGTACATATTTGAAGTTGTACATTTTAGCTATCATGGCTTCCTCAACTTTATTTTGATCTTCTTGATTTAATTTCTACCATTTTCTAATGTGTGGATCTGTAATAGATCCAAAATTTGCAATATAAACACAAATGTCATCAATAGTGTCAGGTTCTTTTATCTTGACATTTGTTGCCTCTATGGCTTCATATTGCTCGGTGTCTTCTATGTCCTCTCAGGTTTTTATGAATTTCCTACCCTTCTTGTTTTGTCCTCTTTTTGGTGTGGGAGCTTTCCTTTTGTAAGTCCTAACTTTTCCTTTCTTCAGAGGTGAAGGAGTAGATTATTTGGATGTTTGGCTTCTAGTCCTTGAAGCAACTGTTGTCCTTGGTTTCTTACATGGTGGAGGAGGTGGCAAATCTGACTTTGTTTCCTTGAATTCATTATTTTATTAATCTTTACCGACAGATAGTTGTTCTTCAGTTTCCTCCTCTTGTTCAGCTTCGGCACCTTCCTCAGCTTCTTCCTCGGTTACTGACAGAATCTTCTTGAGATTCTTTACCATCTTGTCTTTCTTTTTGACTATCTTCTTGACAACTAGGCCTGATTTAATTCTTGTCTTGGCCTCTTCATATGTGCCAAACCTTGGTTGCTTCTTGTCTAGTGGTTCATTGATTAAGGCATCAATTGCCTTTGTTGCAAGATCAATGTTGATCTTGTATTCCAATGGTTGTAACCATGTTGTCATTGCTATAGCAAGTTTGATGTAAGTGTTATCTGTGTCAACCATGAAGCATATTTGATCCTTATATTGGTCAATGAGTTGCTTGGGGATTCTTACCCTCTTTTGCATTCGGTCTTTGAATACATTGAAGTATTCATCCATGACTGTTTCAAAATTATCTCCCAGTGCAGCTATGTGCTCACTGATTTGCATGGTGACCAGTTTGGTGTTGTCTCATTTCACATCTCCTACCAATGGGAACTTTTCTTGAAAATAGAAGAAGATACACATTATTAGAGAGACAAACTTACAAGTGTTTGACTTATCATTCCTAATTATCTTTAGGTTGTCCTTCAACTGATTCAGGAGTAGCTCAGATAAGTCCAACTGTGCACCCTTAGTCACAATTGTGTAGGATGTGTCCACTGTACCTGATTCTATGTTGTTTAATCTTCTTTCCTGGAAGAATTTGTAACCCAAAACACGTTCACCAAACTTGATCTCATCATCAGTAATTGTTGTTACTTTCAATCCTCGGCCATCCCATTTGGCTCCTATCATCTTTTCGATATCTACCCTCGGTGGATGCTTTCGTGTCTTTACTTTATCGATTATAGGGTAACCAGTGACTGCATGGATGACATCTCAGGTTATTGCCTTCGGTTCATCCAACCATAACTTATTGTTATGCATTCTTCTCAACACTAACCGAATCCAATCAGTTTTGAACACCTTTGAAAACATTAGGGAATTGGTGAGTCCTTTCACCTCAATGTGTTTATGCTCTTCCTTAAGTGTTTCATCATTGCTACAAAGATTCTTGTAAGCTTCTTCTACCTCTAACGTTCCAATCTCTATAATCTTGCAGTGTATAAAGGATTGAGCATCATCAACTAGTAAAACCCTAGTTAGAATGTGTGAAAATGAACCAGCGTCATCAGGTTGTGAGGCAATCTCCAGATGAATCTTATAATTGGGTTCCTCACATGCTATGTTCTTGATGAGCTTGGACTCATCTTTCTTTGCGTTCTTAGATTTCACGGTTCAAGAAGTCGATGTCATTTCCAAAAAATTAGGGCTTCTTTGTAATGCATAAAAGTAGAGTTTTCGGTCTCAAAGAACTTGCTGTTTGTACATTCAAAGATCTTTGTACTCCTTTGGAGTGTTGGAGGTCGAGTCGTGATCACTCTGTAGCTTGGTTTCTTTTTTCTCAAAAATCACCTTTCGTCGCTTCGTTCTGGGTGTCTTGATAAATGAGTCATTCTGATGCCCTATTTATATTTATAGTCATTTCCCTAAAACACGTGCCATAAATGCTTACCAACTCCTCGGTGTATAAAGACTGAGTTCATCGGTGAAGACTTTACTTCCATCAGTGATGCTTACAACATTTGGGAGCAGTCGACGTTTACTTTTCTTTTACTGATAGGTTTCGATATCACTGACAACTTGTTCACTAGCTTGTATACTGACAAGGATCGGTCTATACTAGAAAATTTTGATTTTAACTGACGCATTTGAGTAAATGTAGGTAGTCTTAACTTTGAGTGTATGCCGACGGGTTTTGGTATGTATGTCTGAAAGCATAGTTATCACATATTTCAACAAGTTTGACCATGATGCATCTTTCTTATGATAATTTGGAATTATATCAACATATTATGGAGCTGATGTAAAGTAATAGCTTGAGGTAATGCAGCTCCATACTTACTTGTTCTGCTTAGGTGGGGTTGGTGATGTCACCGTATCCATTGGATGGGGTATCACCATTTTTATTTCTCATTCCAGCTTCATCATTGCTTGAAGCTTTTCTCCACGTTTTGTCTCTAGCCCTCTAGATATCTTCAATGGTGTTTCCATTGGGATATGTGCTTGTCTTTGTCATTCGGTCTCTGCAGTATTTCTTGAGATGATCAACTTTATGATAGTGTAAGCATGCCATTTTGGGATTTGTCCAGCCTCTATACTTTCTAGTCCATGGTCTCATACAGTTTGCAGAAATGTGACCATATCTTCCACATGTTGTACAATTTGTCCAAGTATTGTAGTCACATACATACTGATTACCGATTCTCTTTGGTTGATAGGGAGTTTCTTGACCTTTAGGCTTCCATGATTGTCTTTTCTTTTTCTAGCATTCAAGAGTTGTGTGCCCGTTCATTTTTCATGTAGGATAGTATTTGTCCATGTAGGTTTCCTTTTCTAGTTGTTTCATCTCAGACTTACATTCATATGCTTTATGACCTTTTTTGTTACATTTATAACATAATCCTATGAATGGAGATGTAGATTTAGGAATACCTTTCATTTTACCTCTGCATACATTTGATTTATGGCCTTGCTTTCCATAGTGATTGCATGTAAGATTTCTTGGTCTTGGATTTTCATAGAAATTCTTTGGATTGGATTGATTTGATGATTCTCCATGTTTGGTGAACCCTAGACCGTTGTTGTTGTTGACTCTTCGTTGTCCCTCAATAAATTCATCCATTCTTTTATTGTTTTCTTTAGCCTTTTTGATAATTTCATTATGTTGTTGTTGTATTCTTAATTCATGCTTTAACTTTGCATTCTCTTCCCTCATTTCACCGATAGCTTCTATTCTTTCAATGAGTTCAACATTTAGTCTGTTTGCCTCTTGACTCATAAGAATAATTTGATTTGTTATCTCATGGTGATGCTCTGTAATTCTTTGTATTTCAGACTCTTTTTCTTGTAGCTTTTATGTGATCTTTCTTCTATCATCAATAGCTAGTGTTCTTTCTTGTTCATCTTGTCTAGCATTGTTCATGACATCAATCATCATTACCATCTGTGTATCTTGACCGATTTGCAGAGATTTTACTTGTCCATCCAGATGTAGATTGATTTCAGTTAGGCTTGTGATGCTTTCTTCTGATGTATCAGATGCTTTTCTTGTATTTGATCTTGAAGACCAAAAGAAATCTGGTATCTCTTCCTCTTGATAATCTATCTCATTATAGCGAGATGTCATATTCTTTCTTTCATCTAGCAACTGCCTCTTGCTGAATCTAGCTTCTTATACTATTCATAGATAATCTGAATTTCAAGCTTTTTGTTCTCAATATTTTTATAAAATTTGTACTTCTCCATTGGATGATCTTTTCTCTTAAGCCTTTAAGCTTTCCAAGAAGAGGCTTAGCTCTGATACCAATTGTTGGGATTAATGGGAATTATGTACTGAGAGGGGAGGGGTGAATCAGTACCTCTAAAACTTTTTGAATCCTTTAATCAATTAACCTTTGTAATCAATTGCATGTCCATTCAATCTGATCTAAACTATCTTGATGTGAGTTATATCAATTCATAACATTAATAAGCATGTGAATCATTCATAGAAACATTCATGAACATAATTCACACATAACACAAGATATGGTATCGCAGAAAGCTCCTGTTAGGAAGAAAAAACTGCGGTGGGGATGGCACCCACAAAACTTCACTATCTACAGATTGGAAGGGAGCTGGTTAAGGCTTACAATTTGATCACTTCTGATGATATACCCTGTTAGGAGTATCGGTGGAGACTTGTTAAAGTCTTCTCTTATAAGAGCTTTAGAAACACTTTAAAGTGTGCATTCGGTTAAGAGATTTGATGTTGGACTGTTAAATCCACCTTCCTTGAAAGGATTTTTACACTTTACTCCACTTGTTAGAATAACAACAAATTACAAATTGACCTGGTAAATGCAATCTCCTATTGCTGATATAGATCCTATGTAGTTCACATAAAAATATTATCACCTTAACTGTGATTGAATAATACCTTTGATTATCGATTTCCTCTGTTCTTGGTTCTGCTAACCAAATCCTTCTTTTTATGTTATTGTTCTTGAAAACTCTCAATTCAATCCATAGATGTGCTCATTTTGTTCTCCTCTCTATTTTTCCTTCTTGTACACTCATCTTAATGAATGATTGTGTCATATATTTATAGATGGATTGACTTCATTGAGTTTGATAAAAACAATGTTAACTCTAAGATCAGCTTTACAACTTATACCTAGATCTCCTAGTCTATGTGTTTTAAATTGGTTAGACTGATTAAAGAACTTACATTCACGTATCTTGTCCCTAAAGAAATATATTTA
This sequence comes from Thuja plicata, assembly GCA_018584345.1. Lineage (NCBI taxonomy): Eukaryota > Viridiplantae > Streptophyta > Pinopsida > Cupressales > Cupressaceae > Thuja > Thuja plicata. The sequence continues at coordinate 335,780 of MU227347.1, forward strand.
AAACAATTAAATATCCTATAAATATAATACACTTGCTTTATCTGACATGGAAGTTAGATCCACTTTTTGCGTCCTGCAACTAGCTTTCAGTTCTGTATGTCGGTCATGCTTGACTATCCTTCAGTTTTGTCTGTCGGTTACACTGTATGTGTCTGTTGAGTATGCACTGTAACTTGCATTTCAGGTTCCTCTGTCGGGTTCCACTTTATCTTTCTTCTTTTTGATTTTTGGTTTTCACACTAACTTGTGTCATCTGTTCTCTCTATACTTAGTCATCTTTGGTAATCTCTTAATCTGATCTTCAGTTTTCTCTTTCCTGTCTTTCGGTGTAGGCTTACCGAAAGTGTTGTTTGTATACTAATGGAAAATTAATGTCATCAATAAATACCTTTGATAACCACTACTTGATGAAAATTCAAACCCTTTTTGTTTCCATCACACAATCACTTCAAATTCTTCAATCAATCACCTTGAATGTTGTCAAATTGCTCAATCTTCACTTTTGTTGCTATGTGTCTTCTCTTTGAACGCGTAGGTGCATAATAAGACCTAAAAATCACCTTTTATCTGCGTTTTCTCTACAACATTAATTGTGTTACCAGTTTCTAAAAAACACCATATACCTACTTAAATTGTGTTAGTAGTCAAACAAAACTTCATCATGCGGTTAAATAAAACTTCATATCATAACTCAAATCAATCATATGCATCTAAATATTCCATTAAAACTTATTGCTCATGCATCTAGTGGGTCTTCAATAAATTCAACAATGTTTTCTTACCCTAAGTCAATGATGACTTTGTTACTTGGTGAAGATGTGCTATCTTCTGATGGTTTGCCTACACTCTTCTCTAACTAAGCTATGTTCATCTGACTCCTGGTCTCTTCAATATTCACAATCTACTTTCCATTTTTCTTTTCTAACTTATTAATCGGATGGTTCACCTTTTTTTTACTTTTCTCTACAAAACCTTGCAATGTGTCCTATCTTGTGATAGTGTAAACATGTCATACTTGTTGATCTCCAAGGTCCTCCATTGCCTCTATTTTTCCTCAATCTGCATTTGATTGTCGTGTGTCCATAGTTGTATTTTTGTGAATATGTAACATTCCACTATTTCTCCTTCTGATAAGGACTTTATCAGTTGACTTGTACCCATTGATTTTTCATTCTTGTCCTGCACTCATTATCTCTATGACCATATTTGTTGCAATTATAACAATAACCATGAAAAGTAATTCGTCTAGAATTAGATCTAACACTTGGAATACTAGATCTGGCATTTTTATTGCAAACATTAGCAGTATGTCCAACCTTATGACATTTAAAGAAGATCAATTTTTAAGGTTTCTTACCAGGACTCCTTGGGGTTACCTTTGGTGAGGATTTCTTATCTTTCATATCCTTTTTGGTTCCAGAGGATTCTCCAACTTCATAACTGGTGTAGCCAAGACCTTGCTTCTCTCCATGAATCCTCTGATTCTTGAGGTGTTCATCAAGTTTTGTAGAACTTTTATTAAACTTCTTGAGTAAATCACTTGCAACCTTCAATTCAGTTTTTAGTTTTTCATTTTATTTCCTCATATTTTCATTTTGGCTTAAGGATTCTTGGTATTCTTCATTTTTCTCATTTAGATGTCCGTGCAATGTACCAACCTCTTTTTCATATTTGAAGAGATCATCCACCTTATATTTTAGAGTTTTATCTTTAGGTTTTAGGGCTTCCTCTTCTATTATCATTGCTTCTGCAGCGACTTTCCTTGCTTCCATTCCTTCACTTGATCTTGATGGACAAGAATTATAACTCTCTCTTTATATTCTCCTTGTCTCCATGCAATTTCTTATTCTCCTGGGTCAAATATTCTAGGGAAACCTCAGATTCCTTAGACCCACTTTCTTGAGATAGTTGGTTAATGAGATCTTGTCTCTCAGATAATTATTGAACAAGCTCAGACCTCTTAGCTCTTGATTGCTTGAGTTGCTCCTTCAATTGGTCAATGAACACTTTTACATCTTCAATTTGATTTTCAAGTTTCCTTTAATACCTTAAACTCTTCATATCTTCCTTAAGGATCCTTCCCAAGTTGTTAGGATTCTTGAAGGGAACTTGGCTCTGATACCAAATGTTAATGTTATAAGACACTGAGAGGGGGGGTTTGAATCAGTGTAACCACGAATCTATAAAATGTTTTCATCAACTTCCAAAGTAATTAATATGCAAAGCTAAATATAACATAAAAGCATATCAAAATATACATCCATGAAATCAACACAATGACACCAATCTTTTATTGTGTAAACCCCTATTAGAGGGAAAAAACACAGTGGGAATTATCGCACACAAATCTCACTAGTGCACCAATAATTATTTCCCTATTAGGAGCATTACAACACCTTGTTAAGGGTATACCCAGTTAAGAGTATCTATATCCCAGTTAGAAGCTATTACAAAAGTCATGTTAGGAACTACCATATTAAGGGATTTGAAAATCCTTCTGAGAGTCACCATGTTAGAGGATTTATTCTTTAGACTTGTTAGGATCCTTCTTACCCTGTTAAGAGTGACCTTGTTAGAGGATTTTGATCACAAGCCAGTTAGGACTTGCCTTGAGAATAAACTCAAATTAAATGATTTGAGAGTAGCACACTTTTCTTGATAGATCCGCTTTAGCACTGCTCAAATCATTGTTCTAATCATAGATACATCCACTGCAACTACTAAAATCATTGCATCAACAAAAAAAAACTACTCTTTTCCTTTAATTTCATCTCTAATAAACACATTCAAGTCAGAGGAATAACCCTAAAATGTGTTACCTGTTGTTGGCCTCCAAATTCTAATCAAAATTTATATGTGATCACTCCAACATAGGAAATCAATTCCTCAAAGTCAGCACTCAATAATAAAATTCACAAATAAATCAAACTTTGACACGTAATTGATCGCTACCTAAATTTCATCACCTTGACTAGACCAGTTGATTATTCTTGCCAATATCACTAGTGGTTGCCTCAAAACTCCATATGTGAATTAAATCATCTTACATGATCATATATGTAGGTAATCATGTCTTTGTAGATATTGTCTGCTGGATTGCATCATCTGAATCCTCTAGATTCTCACTGCACATAGAAATCACCATCATGGAATGTTTTATCACCATTACACTGAACACTTAGAAAAAATGTTGTACAGTCACCTTCATCGCCGGTATATCTTATTTGGCCTATGAAATAGACTTTTTGCCATCAATGACAACACTACAAAATTCACCACATGATCTAGGATATGATCATCTTTATCACATGCCAACAATCTCCCCATTTGGAATTGATGGCAACACAGAAAAATTTCTAAGTGTATGACTAAGAAAAAAAATACACAAGTACAAAGCTAAACTTTAGGATTACTCCCCCTATGGTATTTACAAATAGATCATGTTTGAACTACTCACATTTACAAAATACTTAACCAATTTTCACTCTATACTACTCTATCTACTCCCCCTTACTCTATCATAAACAAAAAAAATTATTTATAGAGAGTAGAGTATACCTATTATAATCTACTATATGCCTCACCAAAATTGTTCTTTAAAACCTGTAGATCACTCTCCCATAACTTCTTGAGATGCTCAGTAATCACTATCTAACTGATTAGCAGATAGGATAGCTCCTCCAATGCTTCCATTGTACTCATATCAGGTAGAGATGATATTAACGCTATATCTTTAACTCCGTTATGCAAAATTTCCAACTTTCAAATTAGTAGACTCTGCAACTCTAACAATACTAAGACCCTTTTCTCTTTCTCATTATGATAAATTTTGAGCTTATGGTTAATATTGCACATCGACGCTCCAAAAATTGTAATGGAATGATTCACTAGATCAAAAATTTTTTACTAACTTTTGTAGCTCCTGTTGAGCTTCAACTCTTTTCTTCTCAATATCCTTCAAAAATTATGAGAAATTAGAAATATAAGTAAGAAACTTGCCACCTTCTATCAGTGCTTGTTTCACCTTTTTGATCTTAACTGTCAATGTTCCTCTATGAAGTGCAGTCTTCTGGGAAAAATTCTCTGATTTCTTTCTTTCATGGTCCTTTTCTACCTTTATTGCTATTGCATCCTCTATAATTTGTATTTGTTCACTTGCAGATTTCACTAATTGGCCCAATTCTTCAATAGGTGTGTCCTTGTCATCATAAGGTGCCTCAGGAATAAGATCAAACAATACATCTCTTGCACTCTGTATAATTTGTTCCTTCTTCTTTTGATATCTTATGGTCTCAGACTTAATTTCCATAGCAACATTCATTAACTCTTTTGGGCTCATTGTACTAAGATCTTTTAGTCCTTGAATGATCAAAAATTCATCTTAATCCATTTTACCAAAACTTTTTGGAACAATAGACATGGGAGATATTACCTTTTTCTTTCCTCTATTAATAGTCTTCTCCTTTTGTTGTTCTTTCTTTTCTTGTTCTCCTTTATTATGCACATCCTCATTATGTTCATGCTATTGCTTCTTCTTTTCTTCTTCTTCATCCGTTGTCTATGCTATTGATCCTTGTTGTTGTTCACCGGTAGGAACATTGACTGTGGTATCATCAGTCATCACTTGATCTATTCCTATATCCACTTGTTCATTATTTGTATCCTTAGGCTCCATTGTATCATCTATGAGCATAGTGTCTCTTTGTTCTTTAGGAATATCCATGACATGAACATCACTTGTGGTGCCCATGGTATCCTTGGGCTCATCCAAATAAACATTATCAAGTGTGGTCTTCACACCATCATCTATACATCCTTCATCTGTCTTTGTAACCTCGGGTTCATTATCATCTTTTCTGTTTTCATTTTCATCTTTGTCTTGATCATCTTCCATTTCTTTAACAAGACCTAAGATTTTGTTCAGAATACTCATTGTTTCATCTTGCACTAATTAAGAATCACCAATCTATAATCTTATAATTCTTGACTTATTCTTGAATGTATGTCTAGCTTTCTTAAGTGACTCATTTATTTCCTCTAAAGATATCTCTAGTTGTAATTGGACTAAGGGATATTCAATTATCTACTTGTATAGCTTTTATATTGTCTTCTTTATTGACCTTGTCATGAAATTTTATTACACCAACAAGTGCACCCTACTTCTTGACTCTTTCAACAATAGTGTCAACAGAAATGAATTTTCCAAAATTAGGCTTGACAGATTTAGTGGTAGGATCACCAACCACCTTTGCCTTTTTTCCACTTTCCTTCATCTTCTTTTATTCTTCATCAGATTTTGTTCCTTCTTCTTCTACTTCTTCAATCTTCTCAAATATTTGATCCTTCTCCTTCTTTCATTTTATAGCAACCTTTGTTGCAGTAGAATCCTTTTCTTTTGTAGGTTCGGGTTGTGTTTGTTAGTAATAACTGAGAGGGGGGGTGAATTAGTGGTCTCAAAAATTAATCCTTAAATCAACCCTTAAAAACTTATAACCGCTAATTATGTCTCAAGTTATCTTCTGTCCTACAAAATGTATGCCTTGAAATACTTTAATCAATTTTGTACTTGTCGGATTGCTTTTCTAATTTCTCTTCTGTATGATTATTGATAAGTAGTTAACTATTTACCAAAACAAAGTAAATATGCAGAGTATACCGATCAATCCAGAAATGCATATGTGAAATGTAAAATAGTAAAGTAATAAACCATAAACACATAACATAAGGATTTTAATGCGGAAACCCTATTAAGGGAAAAACCACTGGGACCGGTACCCCAAATTTTCACTCTTCTAAAGTGAGCTCTATTAGGAGCCAACCTTGTTAAAGGTTACAAACACACTATTAGGTGTGACCTTGTTAGAGGATTTAGAAATAGTTTGTCAACTAGTATCTGACATCTAATGCTACCATCCTTGATCAAACTCTCTTGGCCTGTCAATAGGCATCGGGAATATCCAATGCTACTTTTGTGATCAAACTTTTTGATACTCCTTGGGATGTATCTCAATTGTAAAAGGATTTTAAGTCTTTCTCGGTTAAGAGGCTTATATTCTTCAATGGTTAAATTGAAACACTAATGATCTATTCATACATACAACTCAATTGTAGATTTTCAGATCTATTGTAAGTCCATTACCTCTCTGATCAATATAATCACTTATACCTTTGCTCCACATTATTTTGATATGTGATGCTTGTCTTACTGTTTGTCGGTGTCTGAAGAATCTATCTCTTTCCTTAGCTTGTTGATCAGGACTGATGAAGACTTTCTTCTCCTTCAGTTTTTCTTTATCATCTTTCCTCTATTCTCTTGTTCACCCCACAATTTGTAATGAATTGGGTTTGTCTCTATATAGACATGATATCTCCTTTTATTGGCTTTCTTGATTCTTGGTGTGTTCCACAATTCTCGCCAATAGTTTTAAAGCAAACTCATGATTTATCTCAAAGAGATCTTCTTGCCAACTAGACAAATCATCTTTAAATCACTTACTTATCTTCGTCTTTATCTGGATGATTAAAACAATAATAAGTATCCGTTAATTCTATCTTTAGCTTCTTGACAGGTAAGCATTTTGTCATTTTCTAAACTCTCTATTCTATCGGTCAACACTTCAATTAGTCATCGGTGATAACTAATTGTTCTGTTGATGTGACTTCAGTTGTCATCGGGATCTCCATCCTTGTCTTCTCCATCGGGAAAAACTAAAATTCTTTCTGTCAGGTTACTTTATTTGTCGGGAAACACTGTAACTCTTCTCATCAGTAATGTTGTGCATTAGCTCATCAGGTAACACTGTGACTCTTCTCTTTTACTCTGACCATCGGTGTGCACTCCATTGGTGTATGCAGTCACTTAGTGAATACTTGACTTGTATGCATTATTGATAGCATAGTCTTGATTCATCAGTTATTTGAAGTCGTTGGAAATATTTCCATGACCATACAAATTATATCAAGTTGACATCAATGACAATAAAATACATTAACTGATTTAGTGCCTTGCATGATCATCAACTTTAACATCTTCAAACATTCAATCAGTTACATGTCATCAATCTCTCCCTTTGGCATTGATGGCAACATACTACATTATCATACTATACTATTACCAATATAATATGAAATATATAGTTTCATCAAGCTTTCCTAATGTAACTAATACAAAAGGTCTGGCATTCGGTAAGCTCAAATAGCTTAGATTTTATTCTTGTGTCTTTCTTACTGTCTTCAATCCCTTTACTGGATAGATGTAAACTCTTTTTTTCTCTGGTGTGATGTGTTCTCCTTCTGTGTCAAACTCTCTCCCCTTGACTATTATCCTTTCTTGTGATGTTTCTTGTCAGCATTTCTTTTCCTTTGTGTGTAGTCTCCCTTTCTTGTTACAATCTCCCTTTGGATACTTCGATGGATATAATCTCTTCCTGAGATGATAATGAATAAAATCTCTCCCTTTGACAACAATTCCAAACAAACATCTTTGCAAACACATATTTTGCAAAACAAGTATTTCCATCCATAATATCTTCCTTGAATTTCCAATTCCATTGGTAATAACCCTATTGCTTAGAATAGATAAATACCTTGTTGTGTATAGATGTATCTTTGTAGTCCATCTCTCTGCTTGCATCAACATGAATGATATTCTGATAATATACAGGCTGATGCAGCCTTCTAGTCAGCTTACTGACCAGTAGACAAGGGTCTGACCCCTAGTCTCTTTCTCAAGTATTCAAAGGAATCCTTGGGTAGTGGCTTGGTGAAGATATCGGCCAATTGTTCCTTTGATTGCACATGCTCAAGTATCACCTCCTTTTCCTGAACTTGTTCTCTTAAATAATGATACTTGATGGCAATATGCTTTGTTTTAGCATGCATAACTGGATTCTTGGAAATGTTTATGGTGCTTGTATTATAAAAATAGATAGTTACTGGTTCTAAAATTTTCATATGCACACCTTCCAGTAACTGTTTGATCCATGCAATATTTGAGCAATTTGCAGCAACAACAACATACTTTGCCTCTGGAGTAGATTGTGAGATGCATCATTGCTTCTTGCTGATCCATGTGACAAGTTTGTCACCCATAAAGAATGTTCCTCCAGTTGTGCTCTTCCAGTCATCAATATTTCCAGCCCAATCAGCGTCGGTAAAAACCTTAAGTTCAAATTTGCCTTCTCTTTTGAACCATAAGCCATATTCCTCGGTATTCTTCAGATATCTTAGGATTATTTTCACAGCAGTCATATGTGATTAGAAAAAAATATAGCAACTATTCCTACTGCATGTGCAATATATGGTCTAGTATGTACAACATACATGAGTTTTCCAATCATTGATCTGTACAAAGTCCAATTTACCTCTGATGACTTGTCCTCCTTTGTCAGTTTTCATCCAGTTACCATCGGTGTTCCAACTGGTTTGGATTCTTCCGTCTTGAATATTTTTTAGTACTTCTTTGATTTACTTGGATTGTGTAATGAAAACACCTTCACCTTGTTGCATGATCTACAGACCAAGAAAGAAATTTATCTCTCCAAACATAGACATCTCAAACTCCTTGCTCATTTCATTTGCAAATGATTTGCATAGCATATCATTGCCTCCAAATATGATGTCATCAAGAAATATCTCAGCAATCAAAATGTTAGCATCAGTATCTTCCTTCAAATAAAGATTATTATTTTCACTAGTCCTTACAAATCCAATACTTATAAGATAGGAATGAAGTCTTTCATACGAGGATCAGAATGCTTGTTTCAATCCATATAGGGCTTTGTGTAGTCTACATACCATGTCCCTCTTGTCTGGATTAACAAAATCTTCTGGTTGTTCAATGTATACCTCTTCTTCAAGTATTCCATTTAGGAATGTAGACTTGACATCCATTTGATATACCTTGAATCCTTTACATGCAGAATAAGAAAGTAATATTCTCACTCCTTCTAGCCTAGCAACGGGTGCAAAGGTCTCTCCATATTCAATTTCTTCTTCTTGTGCATACCCCTTGTATACTAGTCTTGCTTTATTTCTGGTGACTTCTCCATTCTCATTCAGCTTATTCTTGAATATCCATTTTGTGTCGATGACATTCTTTTCATTTGGTCACGATACAAGTGTCCATGTCTTGTTTTTCTTTATCTGCTCAATCTCTTCATTCATAGCACTTATCCATTCATCATTGTCTAGTGCAACATTGACAGATTTGGGCTCATAATCTCCTATGATTTGGTTCTGTGGATGGTTCCTTCTGAAATATCTTGCAAGTACAAGTTCATCTCTGTGTCTATCAGCTTGATCATCATTTTGTTCTTCATTCTATTCTCCATCACTTTGTGCATCATCTTGAGCAATATTTTGATCGTTGGTATTTGCAGCCTAATGCTCGGGTGCAATGATCTGTTGCTCAAGAGCTCTACATTGTTGTTCACATAGATTTTCAGGTTCCTCATTGTAAGTAAACCTACTGTATTCCTCTAGTTCTTTAGTGCTTTCCTTTTCATTTTTCTCTGCAAATTCATATATCTTTACATTTTCACTTTCAACAATTTTGTTAGAAGCTTTGTTTAGACATTTATAAGCCTTTCTCTTGGTAGAATACCCTAGAAAGATTCATTCATCACTCTTGGAGTCAATTTTTCCATTTCTATCATCTTTTAAGATATAACATTGACTTCCAAAAATTTTGAAATAACTTACATTGGGTGTGTAACCATACCAAAGCTCATAAGGTGTTTTTTTGGTGTCTTTCTTCAATTTTACTCTGTTTAATGTGTAAACAACAATACTGAAAGCTCTCTCCAGAAGATTTGGGTGATCCCTTTCTCTATCATTAGTGTCCTTACACAATCAACTATGGATATGTTCCTTCTTTCAGCAATTCCATTTTGTTGTGGTGTTCTTGGTGCAGAGACCTGTCTTTTGATTCCATGCTCATTACAAAAGTTAGTGAATTCATCTAAAATAAATTCCCCTCCTCTATATCACCTTAAGCATTTTAATTCTTTTCCACTTTGTTTCTCAACCATTTCTTTATACCATTTAAACATCTTAAATGCTTCTAATTTATCTTTTAGAAATATGACTGTCATCATTCTAGAGTAATCATCAACAAAGAGAATAAAATATCTATCTCCATAATAACTCTTTGTCCTCATAGGTCCACATAAATTAGTATGG
>MU227347.1:353149-364574 GCA_018584345.1 Thuja plicata
AAGAGAGAGAGAGTCTATAAAGTAGGAGTAAATATAGGAGTAGGTAATTAGTTTTATTTACTTTTATATTATATTTATTATTTTTGTTTATTCACTTTGCATTTAGTATATTTATCTAAAGCCACCTGATACATCAAAATCACATGCTCCATAAATGCAAGAAACAAGCAACGCACTCCACATAGTCTAACAACTAAGATCACACAATAATTCACTATCCATACAAGGACTGAATCAGAAACTCCCCACCTAAGGGACATAAAAGGGTCAAAAGTAGGATTTCCCTCTTGTGGAACCTTGGTGATATCTCCATAACAACAACAACAATCAAGGATTTTGAGGGCTTGCTTAGACCTGTGGGACCAGGTGGAGACGATGCTCGGTACCTACAAGCCTGCATCACCGAGAAGGGATACATTTGCATATATATACAATAAGGCATTTGCAAATAGATGACCAGGATTGATACATCGTGTGGACCTCAACTAAGTGAGTAACTACAACTTCGTCCTGAGTCATGAAAACACATCAATAACATATACATTAAGCATGAGGCATCACATATATATAATGGTTAGCTTCCAAATCCTTGGGTTAGCTCTTTAAATCTTCATAAGTATATACAAGATGAATGATTTCCAATTTAATAAACAATAATCATAGCTGAGTATATCTAAATATCGGATAAGCATATCATCATAACATAAATGTGAATACATAGCTCTAATCATCATAATGTAAAATGTCCAAATCAAACAGTCCAAGTATAATCATTGGAGAGGGTGTTACAACTGAAATACCATCCTGTAGGGGTTTAATGAATTATTTAGAATCTAAACAGATTCATAACCCATTTAATTATCATAATCAATACTCAACATCATGCTAGGAACCTCTTCATCCTTTGATTATGGAAATGCATAGATGCTTTCATCATCTAATATATTATATTCAATCTTATTGTAGCCTAGTGACACATAAGCACAAGAGGAATTAGAGACACACATGTCAAAATCATGACCATCTGATACATACTCTTTGTCAAACTCAGTGTGTGTTGGGTGTAAGAAATCAGAGCTATCCCTCCCTAAATATATCAAATATTCACAAGACAAGAACTCAAAAATTTGTTCACTATGAAGTGAACCATTGTCATCACTTTCACTCACTTCTGATATGCAATCACAATCATCATCTTCATTTATCCAATCACTATATTCTTGCTGACTACACATATCCTCTACCTCATACTAAGAAGGAGCATCACTTTCATGATTACAATAGAGAGCACCCACACTAAACACATCTCCATCATATTGGTTTCTATCATGCATCACTAGGAACAACCTCATGTGTAACCTCAATTTTAGGATCTTCAATATTTTTAATCAACTTCCTAGCATACTCAAGACCCTCTTTCCTCAAGGAGACTATCCAATCAACTAAATCAGAAAAAAAAGTTCCAAAAATATATTAACCTAAACTAACTCCTGAGGACAGAAAGGAATAGGAAAATCCCTTATTGTAGAAGAAAACCTCTTATAAAAAAGAATTTCAAATTCTCCCACCATTCTTTTCATTCTCTTTTGTAGTGACTAAATAACCTGTTCTTGGAGCTCTTGTTTTAAAATTTTATATTTCCAAGAATCTCTTCAAGATTTGGAAAATGTACTCCAAATCTTGACATAGAGTAAAAATTCCTAACCTCTATGTCTTCCATTTCTTCAACTAATACATACTTCCACTTGATTTTGCAAAATACAATTCTAACCTTGAAGCATGCAAACCTCTATCCACACCTTGTTCCTTCTCTTAGTGCTTAAATAACTTAATAAGGAAACATTTTATAACCTTGAAAATAAAATACCTAGATGTATTGTAGCTGCAAAAAATACTGATCTGAAGTCACCTTCAAATCACCTTTTAAAACTCTTTGGTAGAGTCGCCACCTCTTTGCAGAGGACAAGTTTGAATTAGCTGAGATCTCTTCACCCCACTCTGACCTTTAAAACCAAAAAATTCAAAACACACCCCACTAATAGGGTCTCATATAGATCCCTCCTTTGACTATGCTCTTATTCATAGGATCCCAAACATGTGCTTCATCATCAGTGCAAGACCACCTTTATTTTTAGTGTTTCTCCAAACATGCACACTAGTACAATCAGAGAATTCAGAGTCACCACTCACCACTTGTGAGTTAATATATTTATATCTTTTAGGAACTTGGACTTTTAGATACTCTTTCTCAATGACAAAACAAACCCTGAGTCACTTTATAAGTTAGAGGAATGCTTATTTGTAAAACATAACTCTATAACAACCATATGACTCTGGGATTGATTTTGACTAAACAAAGAGCAAAGCTCTATTATCCCCATTTGATTCTCTATGTTGTTGATGACTCTTGGATTGATTCAGCAAAGAAAGGAAACAATTCTCTTACACTTTCTGATAATTATGTTGAATTTTTTAACTTTTGTTTCCCCAGCAGAGTCGTCATTTTGTTGGTTCTTTTTCTTGCTAATCCTTTTATACCTGTGGCTCAGATATATTCCTCTATATGCCCAAACACTGATTCAACAAGAAAAACAAACAACGTTCAACAAGTTTCATAAACCTTCTACACTTTGAGCTCCACATCACTCAGGCGGGTATACCTAATCAACACATACATGAATCCTTTTGACATACAAAAAGATTGCAGATATATAACTATGGAATAGCTTCAAACCTATAGGTAACAGATACCTAGTGTTTACCAAATCTTATGCAGTGTCCCACTTGCATGCATTATGTTTGAAAACCATACCTACTCTAACTCCTTCCTATACACATGAAGGGAAAATATTTTCTTTGATGTTTTGATTAATGGATCCCCAAAAATACCATAGATCCCTCATAAACAAGCGCCTTATCCAATAGGCAACAGAGTCAAACATAACATTGCAAAAGAAAGATTATGAACAAAGAAAACTAGTACATTCTAATATGTCTAATTCCTTGCATCAAACATACCCTATCAATCAAGTTATACTTGTGGATCCAGCAGTGTGTTCAAACATGCAACTACTCATTCAAAGTATTTACCCCTCCCCTTGGAAGAGACCCTAGAATAGACAATACATTAATCAACATAACACTAAAAGACAAGTTTGCAATATCCTTAATAACCTAAACTTATACACATCTCAAAACAAATCCCAAATCATGGTTATCCTTTAAATAACTCTATTGCAGATCTACAATAGACAAGACTAAAACACCCTTGATGCCTTAATCTATATGATTTAGAAAGCAAGATGGAGACAACTTGATAACAGTACAACAATATTAAAGTTTTCATTCATAAAACTAGCTATTACAATGGATTCTCTTCTCTGGAACCAGAAAGAGATCAAGAACACCCTATATGCAGAGAAGATGGAAGAATATTTGATAGAAGGAACCACACTTGGAACCTGCCTTTCTTTGTAAAGGATTCAGAAACCTTACAACATAGAAAAGAAAGGAACTTATAGAAGAAGGAAACCTTAGAGATGACATCCATTTGACACTTGTCCTTTTATGAAATCTAATTTTCCACAGTCCTTCCTTTCTCCCACCCACCAACTGTTCTTTCTCCAAAAACTCAAAAAATTATTTGATCTGTTCAACCACCAAGACTCGGGAATAGACCCAACATTAAGGAATAAAAGAAAAGGAGTCGACTAAGGGTTACAATATATCTAAAATTCTGATCAGAAACCCAAGCCATCACCTCTTAGCATTTATGAAGCCAAAGTCATCAAAATTCTCTCCCTTTAGCATCCCACAACTGTATAAATGTGAACCAAAAGATCAGGTTCATCCATCTACCTTCCTACAGCATGAAACATAGAGCCACCGCCATAAAAATCCTCTACAACATAAAACATTCAAAATATCTGCCTCAATGGTCACCCCTGGCGTGCAAACTCTATCGATAGCCGAGATCAAACCTTAAATTAATTTTAAAACGTGGTCATCCAATCAACCCCTAAAACACCCGTGAGCCCGTAAGCCCAGAACACATGGCTTGATGAAACTTCAAACCCTTATTTTTTCCTTCATACAATCACTACAAATTATTCAATCAATCACCATGAATGTTGTAAAATTTCTCAATCTTCAATTATGTTTTTTTGTGTCTTCTCTTTTAACGTGTAGCTACACAATAATACCTAAAAGTCAACTTTTATCTTCATTTTCTCTAGGGCATTAATTACATTAGCAGTTTCTAACAAAACATCATATTATACCTTCTTAAAATCTTGTTACCAGTTAACCAAAACTCCATGCAGTTAAAAAAAACTTCATATCATAACTCAAAAACTCACATGCATCTAAATATGGAAGTAAAACTTACTACTCATGCATCTAGGGGGGCCTCAATAAATTCAAAAATTTTTTCTCCCCCTAAGTCAATGATGACTTTGTTAGATGAAGAAGTATCCACATATGGTGAAGATGTGGTATCTTCTAATGGTTTTTCTTCACCTTCTTTACCCAAGTCATGTTCATCTGATTCCTGGTCTCTTTAATATTCACAATCCACTTTCCCTTTTTCCTGTCTGACTTATTAACCGGTTGGTTCACCTTGTTGTTCTTTTCTCTACAAAACCTTGTAATGTGTCCTATCTTATGATAGTGAAAACATGCCATACTTATTGATCTCCAAGGTCTTGCGTTGCCTCTATTTTTCCTCAATCTGGATTTGATTTTCATGTGTCCATATTTGTGACAATGTGAACATGTAACATTCCACCGATTCTCATTTTGATAAGGATTGTCGGCTGACTTGTACCCATTGATTATTCATCCTTTTCTTGCACTCATTATCTCTATGACCATATTTGTTGCAATTGTAACAATAACCAGGAAAAGTACTTGGACTAGCATTTGATCTTACACTTGGAATACTATATCTAAAATTTTTCTTACAAACATTAGTAGTATGTCCAACCTTATGACATTTAAAGTAGACTGGTTTGTAAGGTTTCTTACCAGGATTCCTTGGGGTTACCTTTGGTGAGGCTTTCTTATCTTGCATGTCCTTTTTGGTTCTAGAGGATTCTCTAGCTTCATAACTAGTGTACCCAAGACCCTTATTCTCTCCATGCATCCTCTGATTCTTTCTCATTATTCATCAATTTTTGCAGAACTTTCATTAAACTTCTTGAGTAAATCACTTGCATCTTTCAAATCAACTTTTAGTTTTTTATTTTCTTTCCTTGTATTTTCATTCTACCTTAGGGCTTCTTGATATTCTAAATTTTTCTCATGTAGATTTTCATGAAATGTACCAACCTCTTGTTCAGATTTGAAGATCTCATCCACCTTAAATTTTAGGGATTTATCTTTGGCTTTTAGGGCTTCCTCTGCTATTTTCCTTGCTTCTTCTACAGCTTTCCTTGCTTCCATTTCTTCACCCATCCTGATTGACAAGGATTCTAACTCTCTCTCTTTAGATTCTTCTTATCTCCATGTAATTTATTATTCTCCTAGGTCAAAGATTCTAGGGAAGCCTTAGATTCCTCTGACCCACTTTCTTGAGATAGTTGATCAATGAGATCTTGTCTCTCAGATAAATGTTGAACAAGCTTAGACCTCTTAGCTCTTGATTTCTTGATTTTCTCTTCAACTTGTCAATGAACTCTTCTGGATCTTCAAGTTTCTTTTGATATCCTAAACTCTTTCTATCTTTCTTAAGGATCCTTCCCAATTTATAAGGGTTCTTCAAGGAAACTTGGCTCTGATACTAATTGTTAATGTTATAAGGGATTGAGAGGTGGGAGTGAATCAGTGTAACCATAGATCAACAAAATATTTTCATCAACTTCTAAAGTAACCAACACGCAAAGCTAAATATAACATAAAAGCATATCAAAATATACATCCATGCAATTAACACAATGACACCAATCTTTTATCGTGAAAACCCTTGTTAGGTGGAAAAAAAAGTTGTGAGAATTATCACCCACAAATATCACTAGTGCACCAACAAGTATTTCCCGGTTAGGAGCATTACAACACCCTGCTAAGGGTATAGTTGGTTAAGAGTATCTATAGCCCGATTAGAAGCTATTACAAAATTCTTGTTAGCAACTACTATGTTAAGGGGTTTGAAACTTCTTCTAAGAGTCACCCTATTAGAGGGTTTAGACTTCACACATGTTGGGATCCTGCTTACCCTGTTATGAGTAACCATGTTATGATTTTGATCACAAGCTTGGTTGGAATTTCCTTGAGAATAAACTCAAAGGAAATGATCTCAAAGTAGCACACTTTGCTTGACAGATCCACTTCAGCACTGTTCAAATCATTGTTATGCTCATACAAACATCCACTGCAACCACTATAATCAAAGCATCAACAACAACTCACAACAACTACTCTTTTCCTTCAATTCCATCTCTTATTTAAACACATTTAGGTTGGAGGAATAACCCTAAAAATTTTTACATCTTGTCAGCCTCCAAATCCTAATCAAAATTCATAAGCAATTAATAGGAAATTGAACTCATCAAGGTTGGCCCTAAATAATACAATTCACAAATAAATCAAACTTTGACACTTAATTTATCGCTACCTTGATTTCATCACCTTGACTGCATCGATTGACTATTATTGTCAATACCACCAGTGTTTGCATCAAATCTCCATCTGTGTGTTTAATCATCTTACATGGTCATATATGTAGGTAATCATGTCTCAATAGATATTGTCTGCATGATCGCATCATCTTAATCCTCCATATTCTCACCGCACATTGAAATCACCCTCATAGATTGTGTTATCACCGATACATTGAATTCTTAAAAAAATCCTGTATAGTCACCTTCATCACCGGTATATTTTATATGACCTATGAAATAGACTTTTTTCTAGAAATTAAAACACTAAAACATTCACCACATGATCTAGGATATGATCATCTTCATTAGACGCTAACAAATACATCTCAAGTGGCTAAATTGTTTGCCTCATTTATATGAACTCATCCCCCAGCTAGACTCAGATAGGTGTAAGTGTTATTGGAGGATCATTAATGACCATATTGTAGGAGTTATTGGTTCTTGTGTTGATTTTGACACTTTGTGTTCTCTATTGGACATTGACTGCCCACACACTTTGGACTCGCCTTTGGGAGATATGTTGGCCTCCTATAATGTTTTAATAACTAAGTCCTAAGGTACAACTTAGAGATTAGATATCTAGACTGAGTAGTTATCTCACTCACCGTGAAGTTTCATTTATTATATCCGGGAATGTGAACTTGAAATTGGTTTGCATTGTATGTGCACTAGGACTCATTTGTAGCCAGTCAATCCTATAACTATAAAAAAAAATAGTACTAAAAGTAAAAAATTTCTGAAAGGAAATAACTAGAATATTGAGCATAAAATAAAGTGAATTGAAATAGATAATAGAAATATAAATCTCATCAAATAGACAGGAAGTTACTATATTTTCCTTGGTTGCAGGGATAGATACAGAACAAAGTTCCAATGGCTGCAAGAATAGATAGTTGTTAAGACTGAACTAATTACTAAAAAAGAAAGTAAATGCTAAACCAAAGGCATGGAAATATCACCAAGTGATCCACCTTGGATGATTCTTCTTAGAAATTAACTCAGATGCATAAAATTAAAACATTATTTTATTCATTGAAAACATTGTTACTACATAACAATAATTTGGTTGTATTTCTTGAAACTGAAAATAAGAGTATAACACCGTAAATCCTAACCACCTATAGAGTATCATCTAATATTATTTATATAATAAAATATTCTAACTAACTGAGTATTCAAATCCAACAAACTAGGAGGACTTCATTTATTGGAAGCATGACAAAGAGGAAGGAGGTTATGCATGCATAAGAATAAGTCAAACCAATCTTACATTAGCGAGGGTCTAGCACAATAACTCCTAAATCTTCTCAATGAACAAACATGGAAATTTAAAAATTAGATTCCACTTCCTTATGAGTTGGAAGTTTTCAACTATTGACTTCTTCAATGTCCATCCCATCTTGACTCCTCTAGCAAACCAAACTACTAGCATGAACTTCATTTAGAAAGCTCCATCTATTTTTGCATCTTGATATGATCCTGCATTATGATATTAGTGTGCACAAGACAATTGTATATCCATAATCACTTTAGAGTAACTTTCATTCAACCACATGCATAATTAATATAAATAGATCACATAGAAATTTAATATTTAGAAAAAAAAAGGGTACAAGGATAAGTTCATGCCCATAGCTCATAAGTTTAGGATATAGTATAAAAGTATCAGCAATTAGGTGGTGATCCCTATAATAGTGTCATAAAAGAACATGAATTTATAATAAAAATAATTCATTATTTGGGCTCATCATCACCTCCCCCCCCAACCTAATTATTTTTTGGTCCTCTAGCAGGTGGAGATTTATTCCTCTGCCTAGCTAAGTCTCTAAAATATTCAAAAAAATTCTATCCTTTATCAATGACTTTTGTCTCTGAGTTTGAATCCCAATAGAATCCTTTCTTGTTGACTAGTCTACTCCATATTGGCCTCTTTTCCTCTTCATTGTATTGGTAGTTTCTATGGTCTAGTACTGGCTACAATAGAAAAGGTGTTTGGAAGATTAGTGGTAGCCAGTATTGATGTGTTGTTCTCCCAAGATGCATATACATATTGCCTCATATACAAGCTACATATTAATTCTGTAAGGAGTAGGGTTTAGCCTGTTTCAACTGATATGAAAATTCATTCCATCTCTATGCTAAGAGTCCCAACACTTCCCTCCCTGAGTTTGTATCTACCTGCTCATATTATAAATATGCCTCATCCTTGAAAGCCATTATTTTCTTCTTATATTTAGGATTGTAAGAATTTTTTTCCAATTATAGTAAATGGTTGTAGGGTTACTTGACTCATCCCTTAAGATAGGGTGTGTGAATTTAATTATCCCTATAGGCTCTAAATTGTTTCCCCCAATTGACTTCATAATGAACCCATGACAATAATGCCCTTAAATGAATATCTCCAACATATAATAATGGACTCTACTCATGGTCATTAGGAATAGCATAATTATGAAAATACAATTTAAACAATAAATTCTTTACTTCTAGAGGAGAATTTTGATACACCTGGAAGAACCCTTGTGGGGTTTCTATGGAAGCATTTAACACAAATATTACGCTGGATAATTTAAAAGAAAGACTCTGCTCCTTCAGATGTGGTACATATATCCTCGGAGGGGTCCTGCATTCTTTTCCTCAATCTATGCATTTCTCTTATTGATTACTTCATGTAACCTAAGTTTTTCTTTATTCCACTCTTTTTCTTTCTCTTTCATATCTCTACATAAATATATGGCTACTGATGTGCAAGAGAAAGTAGGTGGTTTGTGTTTTCCTAAAATCATTTTCCTCTTCTTTGATTCCTTATGTGAAACCTTCTCTACAACAACAAGCTTTGTCAACCCTATGGTTTCATTCCCTTGGCCCTCTTCTTCTAGAAATTCATGTTCACCCTAATAAATTTGCCTTTACTAAGTTATTTTCTCATCTCCCTCATCCTCATCCTCATAGGTAGGCACCACTTCCCTATCCTATTACTCAAAGGAGGAAAATTGGGCTCTCCCTAGGAGGACGGTTGAATATTAATTTGTTTTCTTCATTAGGGGAGGCATGAATTAATTCTGAGGATTCAATTTCTATGTTTACCTATCTTTTAGAGGCTTCTTCCATCTTCCTTGGCTTTCCCTTGAGCCTATGGATTCTTCTTGGGGTTACACTAGCAGGAGATTTTGTCAATTTTGGTTTCTTGGAAGGGATTTTATTTTTCTCAGAAGTTGTAGGAGGCTCTCTTTCTTTAGCTCTCTGCTTCCTAGGGATGGGGTTTACTTTTTCAGATGTTTTCTTTTTCTTCTTTCTTTTCCCTCTATCAACTTCTTCTTTTCTTATTTTTCCTTTTTCTCTTCTAATGGCTACCCTAGTAAAAATTGGTGTTTTGGAAGAACTATCTACATTAGGGTCTACGGAAGAACTACTTACATGCTCATGATCATAATCAAAGGAAGTGGCTTATGCTATAGGAGGTTTTGTGCTAGGAGCTACCCCATAAGTTGAATCCCTAAGATTAAATTTAACAACCCCTCCTTCCCCACTAACCCTATGAGTAAGGGGTTGACTTCTAGGACCCACATTTAACAATTTGAACTTCTTAATTATCAAGAACTCATGCCACGGAATGCTAGACATATCTTGCAAAGATCTCTCTACTTCTAATTTAATCAAATAGTGATGGGAAATAGATTTTTACCTACAAGTTTGTGTCTTAGAATCCATGATTGATAGAATATTGTATAGGACATTTGTTACGTTCATCCTCCTTCCATGTCATATGTGGTTCAAAATCCTAAAATGCATAGCATGCAGACATGATTTTCAACCCTTACAAGTAAGGTATCTAATGATATACACAACTTGTTTCCAGTCTTTGGCAAAGAAAACCTTTGTGTGCCTTGCTTTTCCACCATAAGTGGAGGATCCCTAGGCTCAGTAAACTTTTCTTTGTGTATTTTAGAATCATGAGTTGTAGGTTAAGGTTCTACTTTGGCGAGGAGACTTGTAACATATAAAATCCTCTCTTTGGAGAATATCACTTTTAAACCCTTAACCATTGCTTCATCACTAGAAATAATTTGTGCAAATTCTAAGGCAACTTCATTGTTGAAACCATTAAGTTTAAATAAGTAGTCTAACCAGCCATAAGTTATGAATTTTGGTTCACAAAGTGCATCTTGTAGGAATACATTATGAACTACTATCTCACTTCTAACCGAATAACTCCCCATTGTCTCTATTCACACTTTTACAACTACTTCTACAAATACTCTTGTTTACAATTTCTTACTTGCAAACCCAATTTCCTTTCTATTTCCTACAATTTCCCTTCCTCGCCAATACTAATGCCAATATAATATAACTTTTTGTCTTTCTAATTTTAGTGGCATCATGATTCAGACTAAGGAAACAAAGAAGGCATTATCAAAGAAAATGGTGGCACTAATACATTTGGGGTGAAATTGCGACGACAATTTGCGACGGCAGGCAAATGTTATGTGTTTTTGGCTTTTTTTTCAATTATAACCCGACAACGTTGCAATTGTGACGTTCATGGGATATAAGAAAAAAAAGAAAAGAAAACATTGGTCATTTCACAACTACGGTCGAAGATCTTGATGCTCTGCGTGGATACCAAATAACTGGAGACTCGGGTATGTTCCTCAAATACCCTTCAAAGTTCAAATACCCTTCAAAGTTTTTAACGCCCAAGAGCAAAACCTGTTTGTGAGATACAAATTTTTGAGTGTCGACAGTCGGCTAGGGCACACCGCGAGACC
>MU227348.1:23928-40809 GCA_018584345.1 Thuja plicata
ATCTACATTCCAATCCCAATTCGAAAATGTCCAACCAAACAGAGAATGAGAATTTCACAAATTCCAATTCCTATTTTCAGTTTGACAACCAAACAGAGAATGTGGATTTACAAATCCATATTCCAGGGCAACCAAACAGTCCCAAAAAATGAAAACCAGGGTTTGCATAACCAGGCTATAGATAACCATGATTTGTTTCATTTTCCTATTCCCCAACCAAACGGGCCCTAATGGATTTTACAATTCACTTTATTTCTGAATACTCACAGTGAAGTATTATACAACCTAGCATATGTATCATCACTAATTCATCTGATGGGTCATCGATGAATTACTCGACTCATATTCCTTAGTGTCATCGATTGTTAGTAACCATATTAAACCCAATTATATTTGGTGTTGTGAGAAATGTGTAGATACTTTGAAATGATCCTTATATAATATATCTGACTCTAGTCTTAGTCACGTAGCTGGAGATATTTGCAAATGTGATGCTACTTAAATTTTGATTATCTCATTCCCTCCTTTGTTCCTTCCCACTGATTAGGGATGGTATTTATGAAGTCTCGGAGGCCTAGTAGGGAACCCGCTATGATACCATGTTGAATTTACAATGCTCGTTTAACTACGGAAAATCTCATTTCCCTCCCAACCATAGATGAACAACAATCATCTCCCTCAAGCACTCAGGTATATATATATCAATTTGCACATATATTTTATTCAATTATTATCATAATTTTTTATTATTGAATGAGATCACATATCTCATATATATGTAAGAGGTGACTTTTCACCAAGGGTTACCACTCTTTACATGTGGCCCCATTTATTCTATTATTAATATAATATATTAATTATATCATATAATAATAATTATTATTATATAATTATATAATATAATTCTATTATTACACAATAATATAATTATATTATCTCACAATAATATTAATATAATCACACCTTTGTGATATCTATGTCGGCCTGTGGATTCTGACCACATCTACAATAAAATCAACATAAACGTCCATGTGTCATGCATGCATCCCAAGATGTCTTAATTTTTCACAGCCACTATCTATTAGATCATTTTATCTATTGATATTTTTTATCTCTCTATATACTTGGTTGTTGTGGAGGTAAAAACACCAAAATATAGACTTGACCAACGCAAGTCTCCAAATAGCCCCAGACACTTTTCTTTCTTATGTATGTGTGCGGGTTTCTTGGAAGCATACAAATGCACAAGATTTTTCTTATGTTCTATTTTTTTAATCTTTATTATATATTACTTGTTGTTATGTTTCTAACTTTTGGGTTGTATATGTTAGCTGAAATACATAGTTGGGTTTTTGCCATTTTGATTCTTTTCTGTTTTGGTTTGTACAAGACTACAACATGTCGTGCAGATGTCCATGCACTGCATTGGCATCCTTGGCTGAGACATTCAGATTTGGACTGAGAACTCACCGTCGTTCACTCTTTCCAAATTTGTAATACAAAATCTTTTTTCCTTTATCTATAATTAGATATCTTCACTAGTCTATCTTGTTTGAGGAATTTGAATGTATGTTGTGAAACTGACTCTTAAAGGAACTTAGTTTCCTTTTTGCAAGGTCAGATTTACTCCACTAAACATGAGATCCCTTCCTAACATCATCAACCTTTCATGAAATCTTTAAGACAAGGATAAATCATTGGAGAAGGTATATCATTGTGATTCAACATTATTGACTTCAGATTCAAGGTTTATTTTAGACATTATTATTGTAGGGAGGGTTGAATCCTCCCAGGGTTTGACTTAAGAAAGCCCCTATACAAAAGAATCACCATTTCCCCCCTCTTGTGTGCAAATTTCTAGATGTAGGAGAAAAGTGTCGCAAATCTAGGAAGTGTAGACTAAGACAAGAAGATATAGATCCTGAAAGTGACTAGGATGCTATCAATTATTATTTTTTTGCTCAATATAGGATGCTGTCAATTATTGACATAGTTTGTGGTTAGAAAATTAGGCTAACACATTTTCTAAATTTTTGAGGGAAAGTTCATTAGAGCAACATCTTGACTTTCGATCCATGAGCGATATCATCTTCAAACATGGTTAGGACTATGTCACAGATACCAAATTAGTCATGTCATTTTGAGCCCAAATTTTAGTGGTGGGTTCCTCTCTGACTCTCCTTTCTAGATCTATAGTCAATATATTTTTATTAGACTTGTACCTCTCTTCTTATGTTGATTAGCATGTAATTTCATATCTTTTACATAGTGTTTTTTGTATGAAATCAATTCATATCAATTAATATAAAAAGGAGAGAATATCATTCCAAATCATTTTGTGCCCAACTCCTACCTGCCTCAATTGGTTCAAATTTGTGCTAAGAGATCATCCCCCCTAATGTAATGGTCAATGGGAGTGTATTTGACCTTTAGTTTCCATGTTTAGACTAATATCCACTTCCCTCTACATTTTCAGTTCCTAACGATTTGAGTAATTTTAGGTAAGGCAACACAGATATGGATTTGAACACCAAAGTTGTGGCTATAGTAAATAATAGAAAGTCATAGTTAGCCACCCAAGGAGCTTGGGGCTTCATAAAAACCAAAAAGCTTCTCCTCGACCATAACCCCAACTTTGACTTAAATACCCTATACCCACCCATCATCCATGCCAATACTTTTCTCAACATAACATGTTTAGATATATAGACTATGCTCATGAGATTTTGCATGGATGTTGAATCTCTCCCCTAAAAAATTATCCCATTACCTTTTTTTCCTTTAGTCAATGGGGTGGTCCCACAATAGTGTGTCCCACTTTTTGGCCAACTTTGACACTGAGATCAGCATTCTAAGAAAAAACTTCACTTTCGAACACCTGTTGCCGCAAAATTATTAGGAATTTGAAGATGATGTAAACTAGAGCCTTTTAGAATTTTCTTTCTAGTTTCTAATTTATTTATTTTAAAAAATAAATCATTTGAATTCATTTTTCCTTCTCCTTTGAAAAGTGGTTTGTGTGAAACAATAGTGTTTTTAAGGAGTGACTATCACTTGGATCAGCATAACTTTTTTTTAAATATGATAGAGATGTAATTATTTCAATTTTATGTTTTTAACTTCAATATATAAAGGATGCAATTGGTTTCATTCATTTTGGGTCAATATTTCATAGTTTATTAAGTTCTAAAGTGACACTAATTGTTATTTAGACATAAGGTCTTTTGGATCACTATAACTTGATCTGTATATATCGAAATTCATTTTTTTCTTTTTTTCATAGAAAGGTAACTCAAATACTCTTTTCCTACATATTTTTCATAAAAAAAAATTTGTAATTTACTATTTTTCCCGAAGCCTCAAAGAGACAGGTTGTTGAATGACCAAACAACCTATGTTTAGTTAAAGTAAATTTTGAAAGTGACAATGAACTCAATATGTATTAAAATTATATTCATTAGAAAGCTTGCTCCGAATAGCATCATTTGATATCATATGTTTTAGAAAATTATCTTGTTTGGTCCTTGTCCCAAGCCTTAAAAGGCCATTTTTTGGAGTTTTCTTTTTTCTCGGGGCTAAATGTCAATTTTGGGGTCTTCGCTCAAAGACCCCTTTGCACGAAGGTTTCTGGAAGGGTTCATGCGAAGGGGTATTCGCTCAAATGCCCCCATGGTAAAATTTCGGCGGGAAACTCCCCGCTAGAATTTTACCCAACCTAGTTCGCCCGAACTAGGCCGGCTAGTTATGAGATTTAAAAAAAAAAATGAATGGTATAAAATTAAAGCTTTTTGTTTTCATTTTTCACCGAATTGCAATAAGTTAATTCACATTTTCTATTATTGATCAATTTTTACAAAAGCATTTTTTGGAGGAGAATCGCTATTTGTATTTTTTTCAAAGGCATAATTTTGGAGAGGAGAATTACTATCAAAGTAATTTTTCTAAGACATTTTTTCGAAGAGGAGAATTTTTATTGCTGATATTTTGGAAGACATTTTTTGGAGAGAAGAAATGGGGAACAAGAAGTGAAGACAAAGTAAATATGCTAGAAAAAGGTCACCTGGTACCAAACAAACAAATCATAAAGCTGCATTGGCATATTATCATAAAACTAAAAAAGGTATGGACCTAGACCTCTAATTTTACGTACTCAACTTTTATGGACCTATATGCTTTATTTTTCTCTAATTTGATTCATTTTTTTGCATGTAGCTCCCAATCAGCATGATCAAGGTGAAGGACAAGCTCAAGTAGGAGGGTCAAGTCAAGTTGAATAATTGCACATTGAAGAAGGGTCAGGATCAAGTGCTCCTACTGGTATGGATGAACTTATAAATCTAGCTCAAACTATAAAGAGAAATATTAATTATAGAAACTTAGATCATTTACTTACGATGGATGTGGAGAATTTGAGATCACTTGCTAATGTTCAACCCTTAAGTCTTGCTAAGAAGAGGTCAATGAATACGATAACAAGAGAAATATTGGCTAAATTTGATAATTTTGAAACACTTGAACAAGCACAATTGCTTTCAGTTGTACTTATAAACAAAAAGTTGGAAGGGGCATTAAAATTATTGGGTATATACACAACATCAAAGAAGAGAAAAGTTGTTTATATGCAAATTGATATGATTAAAAATCTTAGGAAAGGTTTGAACCAGGTAGGGAAGTGGTCTCAAACTAAAGATAAGACCATTATAAGAAAATTTATGTTGACATCCATTGTAGGTAACACTATGCTCTGAAAAAGACAAATATCTTCAGTTTCATCTCGGATTGGTTTTAGTAGGAAAACAATATCACGATATGTTAATAGGAGAATGATTTTGGATGATAGCACCTTGGAAGGCAATTGGAAAATCATGTGTAGATCTCCTCTTTCCGATAGGATTGATGGAGGAATCAAGAATTTGGTCACATTATTTTGGAATGCTAATACACGTCCTTCATCAAATAGTAGAGATGTTATCAGACATAGAATTGTAGCTAATAAATATGAACATCATACAAAACATTGGTTGGAAACAACACAACATGAAATGTGTGTGTCATTTTGTAGTTTAAATCCTACTATAAAGATTGGTCAAAAATTGTTTGAAAGATTGAAGCCATATTATGTCAGTTAAAATGAAGTGTTTGAAACTTGTCGTTATCATATTGAATTTGATCTCCGCTATTAGATTTTTCAAAATTTTGTAGAAGACACTTATGGTTTTGAAAATGCTCCTCCTGTTAGATGAAGTGAATTAATCTCATCCATTTATGTGACAAAAGAGATGATGCAGCTGGTCAAATAAATTGCATAAAAGGAATATGTGAAACATGTGCTGATTTGGCTCTTTTTCCTTTGAAAAATGAAAATATTGATGTAACAAAGATGGTGAATTGCAAGAGTTACAAATATGTAAAGAGTGAAACAAAATTTGGGAAAGAATCCAAAAGGTTAGAATATGTTGAAGAGGAGATAAATTTTGGGGTATTTATGGACAAATTTAAAAATTGATTCAACCCTACATTCATCATGTTTTTTTTACAAAATGGAAAGAAAAACAATTCCAAACACTGTGAGACATTTTCCCACTTGGAACTATTGTATCAGTTATTGATTTCACACAAAACTATTCCTTTGTTCATCAAAAGGCAATTCAATAAGAATACTATTTTTTAGAGCAAATTACTATTATGGTACATGTGTGTTATCGACACGCACAATTAGATTTGTATAGTATTCAAAGCACATTAGAAGCACGGGTCATCAAGAAGGAATATCATTTTTATATAAGTGATGATAAAGAGCATGACATTCATTATGTAGAACACTACTTCAAGATGGTTTTTTGCAAATTTGAAAGAAAGAGGCATAAAAATTGAAAAACATTATGTTTGGTCAGATGGATGTGGTGCACAATTCAAATCATCTAGACCATTTTATGCACTATGTAGATATCATCGTAATGAAAAGATACCACATGTATGGAGTTTCTTTGAGAGTGGACATGGAAAAGGTGAACATGGTGGTGCTAGAGATTGCATCAAACGTGTTCTACAAAAGTATCAAATGAATTATAAGGGAGTTCATATTAAAAATGCACATGATGTTGTTGAATGGTGTAGGACACCTTTCACACCAAATGAGAATGATACATCATCAAGAATGACTCAAGTGGTACCACATAGAAAATTTTGGGAGATAAAAGGTATGCACGCATTTTTAAATTATTCATGTGTGATATATATATTTATTCAAGTGTTTAAATTTTACATTATTTATTCAAATTATATTTATAGAACATTATATATGTGTTGGAAATACAATATGGGAAAGCAAGATACTGAGAGGGGGGTGAATCAGATCTTAAATTTTATCCTTTAAAACAAAATTGATCCACAACCATGCATAAATATAATTGAACTATCAACTAGTAGCATCCATGACAGTAAATGAATAACTCGCTACTCAGAATTTTGGTAACCCAAAAATCCAATAAGGTAAAACTGGGGTGGGGATGATACCCACAGAGATCTTCACTACTGCAGCAATAAAGTATGCCTATTAGGGATACAAAGTTTGATCACAATATGTAATCTACCTGGTTAAAGGTCTACCCAGTTAAGAGCTTTAGATCATTACAATCTACCTTGTAAAAGGATTTAAAATTACAAAAAATTAAGCACTCGGCTAAGAGATTTAGAAAGGTCTGTTAGAACCACTCTGTTAAGAGATTTCACTTGATACACTGGTTAGAATGTCTCAAGAACTGATCCTTCACTATGCACTCTGATGTTGATAATGGATCTCCTCTTTCCAATACCTTCTCTGATCTAATAATCTAATATGTCTTTACTCTGTTGTTCACTGCCTTTTCACTTTGTTAGATCTATGCTTCTTCTATCAACATAACCCTTTGTACATCTCTCATGTACATATTCACCTTCTCCATCTCTCCTTGAACGCACCACAATTAGGGTTTAAGAAGCAATCTTAATATACTTCATGAATCTGGTGATTAGATCTAGATCAACGATCAGGATCAAATGCTTATGCTGCTTAGGCATTCCAATTTTCTAATTGGCTCCATGCCACACATTGGGATCAAATAATTAATGCGTAATTAACTATGTTGAAATCATTAAATGTATGAACAAGTCGGCCCAAAATGGTTTACCTTCAATTTTGTGCCATACCTAACATGTATGTCAAAACTGTCTTGATCAGCACATTAAGACTCTGGCACTCGGCATGAACATGATCAACTATTGCTTGATTTATGAGTCACTCGACAATCACTATCTACTCGGCAATGACTATGCCAGATTGCTCAGCCTATACTGGATAGCTCGGCCGTAGTGATGACAGGCTAACCTTCCTGGATAAATGACTAAGTGTGGGACACTAATGACCAACAAAACTTAGAGATCAACAATCTCCCCCTTTGATATTAGTGGCAAAAACACACTTATCATTTCTTTACATTCACAAAATTTTTCCAAAGTACACAACATACTCCCCCTAAGATTATACGTCATACTTGTACATAATATACATGTCTTACAAAATATTATGCCTGATTCTGCACATCTTTATCCATTTCCTTGTCTGATTCCCCCTTGTTTTTGTCACTGATAGCTGCAGGGGTCAAGTTATACTTATCCAAAAATGACTTATGAAGCTATAAAGTTAGTGCAAATATTGTATCCCGACTATCATTTACAAACTTCATGACTTGTATCTTAATTTCTAGCTCGGCAGCTAGACTTACCAAACTATCTGTTATAGACAGATGAGAATCCCTCTTGACTAATTCATTTGCAGCTATAAGTTCCTTTTGTATAACCTCCAGATGAGGTATTAAGGTAGTATGAATAGTTATTAACTTTGCTCTAATTCTACCATCTTCAGCCATAAGCTTGGCTAATCTTCTTTGTGTATGAGTCAACTTGTCAAAATGTAAGGAGCTAGAACTAGCATCCATACTCAATGTACTCCCTGTTGACTTCAAAGCTAGTTGCAATTTCTCAATAAGTTGTTGGTTATCCTTGGTAAAGAATTCTACATCACATAACTTTCTATACAAGGAATAAACATTATTTGCAACTCCTTCAAGTATACTAATAAGAGAAGAAAGTTAAACCTGTTTGATAGCAATCTCTGCTGATATCTTCTCCAAAACTTTGTTCTCAAATTTTCTCTTGGAATATTGTTGCGATTTCTCATTTGCCTCAATATTTTCATCATTAACTTTCTGTACAATATGGACTAACTATTCCAATATTGTTGTGTGTTCATTAACATCAGTTTTATCAAAAGCATTAACAAAAATATCCTTTATCTCATGTAATACATGCTTTTGTTGGTGCTCCCTTTTCAGTTCTTCTTGTTTCTTCTTCCTCTTCAAAAGGTCTTATAGAGTCTAAATCTGCTCATATGTCAAGTTGTATGTATCCCATTTAGGATTCACAATCACTTCATCCAAAGTGACACTTGGACTAGGTGACTTCCTCTTATGTGACTTCTTCCTTTTGAGTTCTGAAGAGCTAATACTCAGCTTAGTGATAGTGATATCTATACCTTTTTCAGTGTTAATTTCAATTGTTTCCTTCATCTGAGTCAAGATTACCTGTTGATCAGGTATACTTCCTATTTTAGGTGCAGTGGGAGTAGATGATGCAGAGTGTGGTAGATCAACCAACACTTTTATAGCCTCTTGTTCTGTAGGCTTATCTACAATTTCTTCCATCTTATCTCCACTCTCTAATACTATTTGTACAATCTCTAAAATAGGTGGATTAGTATTGATTACCTCCTTTTCTGCTTCTATTTCTGTCTCGGCCTCAGTTGCCTGAATAGGTGATTAGATACTTGTGTCTGTTGGATCATTCTGATCCTCAGCATCCACATTTTTGTCTTCTCCAAGTGCAATGTCAATTGGACTATCCATTGTCAAGTCTATAAATTGCACATCACCTATTTCCTTTTGGATTCCTGCTTCAATTTTTGCTTGATATGTAGCAGTTTCTTTCTCCATTTCCTTCGGCTCTGAGTTGTCTTCTTCTTTATCATCAGCCTTCTTAGTAATTAGCCCAAAAACTTCCTTCCATATTATGTTTCTCTATTGTACTATACCTCCAACATCATTCCTCAAAATAGCATAGGCTCTCTATTTATGAAAAAACTTCCCCTTATATTGCTCAATGAACTTAGCTATCTGTTTCTTTGTCAAGTCAGGAATGATTTTAGCCATGTTGCTTCTCTAATCTGTCTTTCTATCATTAGTGCATATTGCCATTTCTGAGAAAAAATATCATATAGTTTTGTAGGAACACTGTCTCCTATCTCCATAGGTGTCATTTTGAATGTTCCCATCATATCAATTAAAGCTTCCTGAATCTTATGCTTATTTACTACACTTAGTTTTTCATACTTTATAAATTTGAATCCTGCTAAACCTGAATTACTTCTTAGGTTCTTACATACCTCGTCAACATTGCTCATTGGTTTATATGATGTTGTAGGTATGTTCCTAGGTAAATCTGTATCTATCTCCTCATCATCTTCAGATTCCAATTATAGCTTCCTTCTTGGTCTTTTCTTATCAGGTTGGCTCGGCATAGCCTTGGTTTCAACTTATTTTCTCTTTCCTAAGCTGCTCTCCCCAGCATTCTTCTTAGTATATACTTTTGTTGTCTGAGCAAGAGATGATGCCCTAGTCCTTGTTCGATTAGTAATAGGAGGGGTAGCCTTAGGTTTAGCTTTGCTTTGTTTAGTTTCCTCGGTAACTACTGGTTGTTTCCCTTTACCCTTCATAGTGACCTCTTCTTCAGGTTCTCTTTCCTCTTCTTCTTCTTCACTAGAAATGTCTTATACATGTCCTATTGACAACCCCAAAGGTGCATCCTCTACTTCTTCATCACTCTGAATTCCAACCATCTTCTTTAGATTTTTGACAATTTTCTTCCTCTTCCTCTCCATAGTGCCAGCCTTCAAATCCATAGTGACTCTGGACTTAGCTTCTTCATAGTTTCCAAAAAATTTCACTGTACTATCAATTTCTTCTGCCAATAAAGTTGTTATTGTTGCAGATGTCTCATCAATGTTTACTTCCTAAGGTAATGGCCTTAGCCATGATACCCTCGGCACTACTACCTACACATAGGTATAATCTGTGTCTACTAGGAAACAAACATCCTCATAATGTTTTTCAACTAGTGAGCTGGGAATTCTACTCCTTAATCTCATCTTTTTATTGAATTCCAAAAAATATGTTCCCATAACATTGTCAAAATTATCACCTAATTTTTGAATAAATGCATTGATTTGCTGAGTGATAGGTCTGTTTGTTTTCCACACTATATTTCCAAAAGAAGGAAATGTATTTTGTATGTACAAAAATATGCAAACAAGCAGAGATCCAAACTTACATACTGAATTCTTTGCTCTTCTAATTGAAGAAAGGTTCTCCACTAGTTGCATTAGTTAAATCTCAGCAAGGTCATAGGTATGATCCTTCTTTATAATTTTCTAAGCCTGGTCGACTGCAATGCATGGGACACTATCCAGTCGGCTTGATTGATAGAACTTATGAGCTATAACCCTCACTACAAAATCTAGCTCCAAGTTTGTAATCGTGGATATTGTCATCCCTCTTTTGTTCCAAACTGCTCTAGTGAGTTCTTCAATGTTTTCCTTACTTTGGCATTTCATAGTTTTCTTCCCGCATAGAATTGGATAACCTGTTACTCAATGAATGATCTCCCTTGTTATCTTGACACGTGCATTTTCCAGCCATATGTGTTAGTAATAACTGAGAGGGGGGGTGAATCAGTGGCCTAAAAATTTTATCCTTTAAACTTTAATCCACCAATTAATACACCTCAGATTATTAAGTCCCTACAAGATGCATGCCTTGAAATACTTGAAATAATTAACTGTCTGTTGGTTTACCTTGTCTGTCCTTATTCTCCTTGATAACCGATATGCAGTAAAACTTATTTATCGATACTCAGTAAATATGCAGAGTATACCAATCAATCTAGAAATGCATATATCAAATGTAAAACAATAAAGTAATAAACCATACACACATAACACGTGGATTTTAATGTGGAAACCCTGCTAAGGGAAAAACCACTGGGACCGGTACCCCAAATTTTCACTCTTCTAAAGTGAGCCCTGTTAGGAGCCAACCCTGTTAAAGGTTACAAACACACTGTTAAGTGTGACCTTGTTAGACGATTTTATACATAGGTTTTCACTTAGTATCTGGCATCTATTTTTCTACCATCCTTGAATCGACCTCCTTCTTAGACTGTCAATAGGCTTTAGGCAAATCTTGCTACCATCATTGAATCAACCTTCTTCTTAGCCTATCAATAGGCTTTATGAAAATTCAATGCTACTTTAATAAATCAACCTTTTTGGAAATCTGTTAGGATATACCTCAATTATAGAAGATGGTTAAGTCATGCTCTGTTAAAAGACTTGATGCTTCAATGGTTAAACTGAAACATTATGACATGTTTCTAATGCAACTTTGAATTGCATATTTTCAGATCTATTTAAGTACAATACCTCTCTGATCAATGTATCAATTCAATTCCTTTTTCTCCACACTTTCTGCTCTGTGATGTTGTGCTTCACTTTTTGTCAGTATTTGAAGAATTCTTTAGCTCTCCTTCAACTTCATTGATCAGGACTGTATGAAGTTTATCCTTCACCAGTTTCTCTTTAGCATCCTCTTTCTATTCACTACCCTTCCGTGTATCTGATTGCTTATAGAAATGAATTATGCTTCTCTCTTATATAGACATGATATTCCTTAATTCATGATTCTTGAATCTTGATTCTTGTCATGAAAAACAATCCAACCAATTTGATTTACGGATTTAACTCCTAATTTATCTTGTAGTTATCTTTTTGCCAACTGTATAAATCTTCCTTAAATCAATTACTTAACTGTGGTCGAATAAAAAAAATAAAACAACCAGTTAAGTCTATCCTTAATCTCTACCAGCTAGATATTTTGTCATTTTCTTAACAATTTGTTTCATCCGTCAATTGTACAGTTTGTTGTTGGTGACAACTGCCAGTTCCTTCAGTGTAACTCCAGTTAGCTTCAGGATCTCCGTCCATCGGGCATCATAGGATTTTGCTCGTCGGGCAACTTGTGATTTTGCTTCATCAGGAAACACTATCTTCTTCTCTTCAGGTATCATTGTGACTTTTTCTATGCCTTTACCGATGGTGTGCACTCCGTCGGTGTTGTCTATCACTTAGTGAATACTTGACTTTTATGCATTGATGAAAGCATAATCATTGTTCTATTGATTCTCTGAAGTCTTTGGCATTATGTACATGACCGTACAGATGATATCAAGTTGACATCAATGAAAATACAAACCATTAACTGATTTAATGTCTTGCATCATCTTCAACTTAACATTATCAAAACATTCAATCAGTTACATGTCATCAATCTCTCCCTTTGGCATTGATGGCAACATACTATATTATCACACTATACTATTTCTAATACAATATGAAATACAATTGTTGAGATTCATTAAATTACCAAATAGTTTGTTTTGATAACTGATAGAAATGTCTGACCGCCGGTAAGCTCTGTGTTAGCTTAGATTTGATTCTTGCAGCTTTTTGTGTTTCTTCTTCTGATGTGTTGTGTTCTCTTTTTGTGTCAATTTCTCTCTTTTGACTGTTCTTCTTCTTTGTTGTCTCTGTCTTTTGTCAGTAACTCTCCCTTTGTATATGATTTCTTCATACAAATTCTCTCCCTTTGGATATGATCTCTCCCTTGGAGTAATCTAATAATGGTCTCCCTTGGAGTAATCTGATAATGGATAACCTCATGTGATAATATGGATACATTCTCTCCCTTTGACAACAATGCCAAGCAAATATCTATTTGACATTTATGTCAAACAACTATTTTTTATCCATAATATATTCCTTGAATTTCCCTTGTCTATTAGCAATACAACAATATGTTCTGGTGCTCGGTTCTGATATATACCTTTTTGTATATAGTTGTAGCTTTGAAGTTCATCTTTTGCTTGCATCAACATGAATGATATTCTAATAATATATAGGCTAATGCAACCTTCAGTCTTTTACTGACTGGTAGACATGGGTTTGACCCCCTAGTCTCTTTCTCAAGTGCTCAAATGTATCCTTGGGCAGTGGTTTGGTGAAGATATTAGCCAATTGTTCTTTTGATTGCACATATTCAAGTATCACCTATTTTTCTTGAACTTGTTCTCTTAAATAATGATACTCGATGGAAATGTGTTTAGTCTTTGCATTCATGACTGGATTCTTGGAAATGTTTATTGCACTGGTGTTATCACAATAGATAATCATTGGTTCTGAGATCTTCATATGCATACCTTCTAGAAACTGTTTGATCCATGCAATATTTGAGCAGTTTGCAGCAACAGCAACATATTCTACTTCTGCAGTAGACTGAGAGATGCATCCTTGCTTTTTGCTAATCCACGTGACAAGTCTGTCACCCATAAAGAATGCTCCTCCAGTTGTGTTCTTTCGGTCATCAAGACTTCCAGCCCAATCAACATCGGTAAACACTTTTAGTTCAAATCTGCCTTCTCTTCTATACCATAAGCCAAATTCCTCAGTATTCTTTAGATATCTTAGAATTCTTTTCATAGCAGTCATAAGTGATTCCCCAGGGTTAGCAGAAAATCAAGCAACAATTCCCATTGCATGTGCAATATTTAGTCTAGTGTGTACAACATACATGACTTTTCCTATCATTGATCTATACAAAGTCTAATTTACCTATGTTGTCTTGTCTTCCTTTGTTAATTTGCATCCAGTAGCCATCGGTGTTCCAACAGGTTTGGAATCTTCCATCTTGAATATTTTCAGGACCTCTTTGATGTATTTGGACTGTGTAATGAAAATACCTTCACTCTATTGAATGATCTATAGACCAAGAAAGAACTTGATCTCTCCAAACATAGACATCTCAAACTCTTTGCTCATTTCATTAGCAAATGATTTGCATAGCACATCATTTCCTCCAAATATGGTGTCATCAATAAATATTTCAGCAATCAAAGTGTTAGCATCAGTATCTTCTTTCAAATAAAGATTACTATTTTCACTAGTCCTTATGAATCCAATACTTATTAGATAGGAATGAAGTCATTCATACCAGGCTTTGGGAGCTTGTTTCAATCCATACAAGGCTTTGTGAAGTCTACATACCATAATCCTCTTGTCTAGATCTACAAACCCTTATGGTTGTTCAATGTATACCTCTTCCTCAAGTATTCCATTTAGGAATGTTGACTTGACATCCATTTGATATACTTTGAATCCTTTATATGTAGCATAAGCAAGTAGTATTCTTACTCCTTCTATCCTAGAAATGGGTGCAAAGGTCTCTCCATATTCTATAACTTCCTCTTGTGCATACCCCTTGCATACTAGTCTTGCTTTGTTCCTTGTGACTTCTCCATTCTCGTTCAGTTTGTTCCTGAATATCCATTTAGTACCGATGACATTCTTGCCATCTGGTCTTGGCACAAGTGACCATGTCTTTTTCTTCTCAATCTATTCAATCTCATCATTCATAGCATTTATCCATTCTTCATTATCTAGTGTAGCATTGACAAATTTTGGCTCAAACTTACAAATTAAGCAATTTGGGTTTAAAGACTTACTTCTTGTTCTTGTACCAGCTTTCTTATCTCCTATGATCTGGTCCTCTGGATGGTTCCTTCTTACATATCTTGCAAGTATAGGTACATCTCTTTGTTAATCATCTTGATCTTCATTTCCTTGCACATTATTTTGATTATTATCCTGACCGTTGATAACGGCATTCTGACCGTCGGTTGCAACATTCAGTTGTTCTGGATTTAAGTACTGTTGCTCGAGTAGAATTATGGGTTCTTCACAGTATACAAACTTATTGTATTCTTCTGGTTCTTTGTGCTTTCCAGCTCATTCTTTTCTGCAAATTCATCAATCTTCACATTTTCACTTTCAACTATTTTGTTAGAAGCCTTGATTAGACATTTAAAAGCTTTTCTCTTGTAGAATACCCCAGAAAAATACCTTCATCACTTTTGGCATCAAGATTTCCATTTCTATCATCCTGTAAGACATAACATTGACTACCAAATATTTTGAAGTAACTTACATTGGGTGTTTTACCATACCATAGCTCATAAGGAGTCTTCTTTATGTCCTTCTTCAATTGTACTCTGTTAAGTGTATAAACAGCAGTGCTGACAGCTTCCCTCTAGAAGATTTGGGTGATGTCCTTTTCTATCATCATTGTTCTTGCACAATCAACTATTGATCTATTTTTTCTCTCAGCAATCCCATTTTGTTGTGGTGTTCTTGGTGTAGAAACCTGCCTTTTTATACCATGCTCATTACAGAAATTAGTGAATTCATCTAATATAAATTCTCCTCCTCTATCTGATTTTAAACATTTTAGATCCTTACCACTCTATTTTTTCTACCATAGCCTTATACCACTTAAACATCTTGAATGCTTCAGATTTTTCTTTCAGAAACAGACTGTCATCATTCTAGAGTAATCATTAATAAAGAGAATAAAATATCTATCTCCATAATAACTCTTTGTCCTCATAGGTCCACATAAGTCAGTATGGACTAATTCAAGAATATCATCAGATGTATGGGTTTTACTTTTGAAACTAGACTTTGTCATTTTACCTTTTTGACAATATTTGCACATGATGTTGTCTGGCTTTGTCATCATCGGTAAGCCTCTTACACTTCTTATTTTGCTTATTTTCATCATGTTGTCAAAATTCACATTGCATAATCTTTTGTGCCACAACCATATGTCTTTGTTTCTCATCATTAAGAAAGTGGTGTTAGTATCATTCAGTTAGAATAAGTTACCTTTGGTCTGTTCACCAGTACCAATCAAATTTCTTGATTCATTGAAGATCTTTGCCTTCTTGTTTTCAAATGCTACTCTGTGACCTGAATTATTCAGCTGAGAAACACTCAACAGATTATAATTCAATCCTTTTACCCAATAAGCATTTTCACATTTAATTAGGTTATTCAGTATTATTGTTCCTTTACCTTCAACTGGACAAGGTGTATCATTTCCCATTCTTACTGTACCACCATTATACTATTCAAAAGTATTAAACTTTTATTTTTCACCAGTCATATGGTGAGTGCAGCCACTATCTATAATCCAGATATCATTCTTTCTAACCTTAGATATGAGTGCATTTTCTTCATACCTTTCATCTTCATCTGAATCATCCTTCATAGCTACAAATACCATCTCGATGTCATCATCAAGTTCGATGTCAGTATCTTCATCTTTGCAAGTAGCCAGGTAGCTAGCCTTCTTGCCTTTATCCTTGTAGTCTCGGGTATCATTTCTTTCTAATCATTGGTAACCTCTGTAATCTTTATTATCACCTCTGTCAGAATTCTTCTCAAAAGATCTGTCATCACTTCTGTCATCTTTTCTTCTGTTAGGACATCTTGCATCAAAGTGTCCAATTTATTTACAATTAAAGCATACAAGTGGTAACTTGCCTTTGTATTTACTTTTGCCTCTTTGTATTCTTCTAGCCATAAGTGCTTCTATTTCATCTAGATCTTCTTCTTCACTTTCACTTTCAGTGTCCCTTCTAGATGAGCATCTATGATTGGATTTGCTTATTTTCATAGAAGACTTAAATGCAGACTGTAAACTTGGTAAGACTGTTAGAATACTTTAGGGATAACTGAGAGGGGGGGTGAATCAGTTATCAGCAACTTTATCTTTTTCTTATACTTATTAATCCAGATTGATACAAAGTAAATGCACATTCAGATAACACATTACACAA
>MU227348.1:45485-68260 GCA_018584345.1 Thuja plicata
GGAGTTGTCCTTCATACTTTCCTTTTCCTTTCTTTTCTCTCTTAGCAATCATGGCAATAATATCTTCTAATTCTTCATCAATTTCTTCATTCTCATTATGACTAGAGATGTGTGAGGATTTCTTACTATGGATTGAAGCTTTGAAGGTTGTTTCATTCTTAGGTTCAGTCTTCAATCTTGATATCTCAAATGCAAAGATTTTTATGATCAAAGTCTCTCTCTTGAAGTCTTTAGAAAACTGCATGGTCTCATCTAGAATGTTGATTTTGATTTCATAGTCTGCTGTCAATGTAGTCATTAACTTGTCCATTATGTCTTCTTCTAAAATTTCTCCTCCATTGTTTCTAATTCCAGATACTGCTTCATTTATCCTCTGATTATAAGCTCTAATTTTTTCTTCAGGTAACATTTCAATACTATTATATTTATTTTTCCATGTCTTTCTGCATGCATTCTTTGCTTGGATGTCTTCTTCAAACATATCTTCCAAATACTTCCATATGGTATAAGCTCGGTCAAATTTCTTGATCTCAGAAAATTCAATGTCTAATAGGGCACTAATAAGGGCTTCTTTGGCAATAGGAATACCTCCTTTTTTTTATAGCATCATCCTTTGCAAGGTCTTTTAAAGATGGAATATCAACTTCTTGTGTAGCAATCTTAAAGATCTCAAAGCCAACACATTGTAGATGTGTTATCATTTTGTTCTTCCAATCTAGATAGTTATCTCCATTGAACTTAGGACTCTCTTTTTGGAATTATGCCATTTGATCTACCTTAAGCTGTTAGGCTTTCTCTTCAAGGAAGTTGGCTCTGATACCAATTGTTAGAATACTTCAGGGATAACTGAGAGGGGGGGTGAATAAGTTATCAGCAACTTTATCTTTTTCTTATACTTATTAATCTAGATTGATACAAAGTAAATGCACATTCAGATAACACATTACACAACACACAATTTGATTACGGAGAAACCAAATGGTAAAAACCCCAGTGGGAATTAGCACCCACAAAGAACTATACTGGTTTATAGTAATCCATGTTAAAATATCATTCAACCCTATTAGGAGTTGTTCATTACAATAGAGTAGTATAGTGACCTGGTTAAGGGTCTGACCCTGTTAGGAGTCTTTTATAATAACCCTGTTAGGGGTGGTGGACTCACTGTCCAAGGACTCACTATCCAAGTAGTGAAGGCTACAACCTTCTGGATATTTGATACACACTGTATCAACAAGATGAACTGCTGCTTGTGACACTACTTGTCTGATTAGTTCCTTTTGTGTGCCGATGCTTTAACCTCTTGTAAAGAACTATAACAATCTTATCTATATTCTGAAAACTTCAACTTCAATATCTATATTATCAACATATGATATATACAACTCTGCTGCTTTAACACTCTTCCCTACTTTTCTTATCTTTGGCTTTTGCAACTCTTCTTATCACAAATGACCTTCTATAAGTACATACTCCAAGTATGAGATCATGGGACCTATTAGACAACTCTTCATAACATCATTTTCAGCTCTACTAAGCGCGCAAGTATAAACTGAATAGACGCATCGCTTTACTAAGTCGGCTTCACCAATTTAACCAGAACTTTGCAATCTTCTTGAAACATGTTTGGTGCCTTTGGTTTAATATCACCAACTCATAACTAATCATGAATATACACACAAAATATCCTAAATATAGGCACAACTCAAGAATACATCACATATGTCAGCCTTAAACCGTTATACTCCCAAAACTGTAACTGCCAATAATAGAATTACATATCTTTACTGAAACCTCATATTTGGGTCTGCGTGTATGAACATAGCATAATAAACATGTCAACAACATGTATCTATCCACACAAGTCTTCATGTCATCATATGGATAAGTACATATAGAATTACTATTGTGTATTATATGTTGTCATCAATGACAAACATACAATCAATCAATTGTTCAGAATCAAATCTCCAACAAAGAGACTATTGTCAAAGTTATTCATCTCAAATGAAATCAGTCTACCAATTAGGCTATCAAGAGTAACTGTATTGTTTTCTACTGCTCTCATTTCTTGAATAGCAAAAACTCTAATAGCATATACAGGTAATAAGGTTCTTAAGATTTTACTTACCACTGTCTCCTCTTCAAGTGTACCTCCAACACCTCGTATAGCATCGACTACTTTTATTCTTGTGTTGTACTATGTGATTTTTTCCCTTCTTTCATTCTGAGATCATCAAAGTTTCCTCTAAGGATTTCTGCCTTGGCTCTCAAAACATTTGTATCACCTCCATGTACAAGCTTCAGTTTGTCCCACATTTTCTTTGCATTTTTGCAATTTTTGACATCTTCAAATTCAGCATCAGAGAGTGAGGAAGAAATATCTATAACCATGCAGTTATGTTCATGCTTCACTCTCAATTGATCTACTGTCAATGATCCTATAGATAACACATATTTAGTATCTAAGTATTGAGTAACATCATTACCAATACCTGATAAGTGGAGTCTTATCCTACTTTGCCATAAAGCAAAGTTGTCTTTGTTCAACTTGGGTACATCTTGTCTATTCATCTTGTGATCTTTACTTAGGTCTTGAAACCTTCCTTCTAAGCACACAAGCTCTGATACCAATTGTTAGTAATAACTGAGAGGGGGGGTGAATCAGTGGCCTCAAAAATTTATCCTTTAAAATTTAATCCACCAATCAATACACCTCATATTATTAAGTCCCTACAAGATGCATGCCTTGAAATACTTGAAATAATTAATTGTCTGTCGGTTTACCTTGTCTATCCTTATTCTCCTTGATAATCGATAAGCAGTAAAACTCATTTACCAATACTCAGTAAATATGTAGAGTATACCAATCAATCCAGAAATGCATATGTCAAATGTAAACAATAAAATAATAAACCATACACACATAACACATGGATTTTAATGTGGAAACCCTGTTAAGGGAAAAACAACTGGGACTGGTACCCCAAATTTTCACTCTTCTGAAGCGAGCCCTATTAGGAGCCAACCCTGTTAAAGGTTACAAACACATTGTTAAGTGTGACCTTGTTAGAGGATTTTATACATAGGTTGTCACTTAGTATCTGGCATCTATTTTGTTACCATCCTTGAATCAGCCTCCTTCTTAGACTGTCAATAGGCTTTAGGAAAATCTTGCTACCATCCTTGAATCAAACTTCTTCTTAGGTTGTCAATAGGCTTTATGCAAATTCAATGCTACTTTCATGAATCAAAATTTTTGGAAATATGTTAGGATATACCTCAATTATAGAGACAGTTAAGTCCTACTTTGTTAAGAGACTTGATGCTTCAATGGTTAAACTGAAACATTATGACCTGTTTCTAATGCAACTTTGAATTGTAGATTTTTAGATCTATTTAAGTACAATACCTCTCTGATCAGTGTATCAATTCAATTCCTTTTTCTTCACACTTTCTACTCTGTGATGTTGTGCTTCATTGTTCGTTGGTGTCTATAGAATTATTTATCTCTCCTTCAGCTTGATTGATCAGGACTGTATGAAGTTTATCCTTTACCAGTTTCTCTTCAGCGTCCTCTTTCTATTCACTCCCCTTATGTGTATCTGATTGCTTATGAAAATGAATTATGCTTGTCTCTTATATAGACATGATATTCCTTAATTAATGATTCTTGAATCTTGATTATTGGCATGAAAAACAATTCAGCCAATTTGATTTATGGATTTAACTCCTGATTTATCTCGTAGTTATCTTCTTTCCAACTGTATAAATCTTGTTTAAATCAATTACTTAACTGTGGTCAAATAAAACAAATAAAAAAACTAGTTAAGTCTATCCTTAAGCTCTGTCAGCTAGATATTTTGTCATTTTCTGAACTCTTTATTTTTTCGGTTAATTATGTAGTTCGTCGTCGGTGACAACTGCCAGTTCCGTCGGTGTAACTCCAGTTAGCTTCGGGATCTCCGTCCATCAGGCTTCATAAGATTTTGCTCATCGGGCAACTTGTGATTCTTCTTCATCAGGAAACACTATCTTCTGCTCATCGGGTATCACTGTGAATTTTTCGTTGCATTTACTAATGGTGTGCACTCCGTCGGTGTTGTCTATCACTTAGTGAATACTTGACTTTTATGCATTGCTGAAAGCATAATCATTGTTCTATTGATTCTCTGAAGTCTTTGGCATTATGTACATGACCATATAGATGATATCAAGTTGACATCAATGACAATACAAACCATTAACTGATTCAATGTCTTGCATCATCTTCAACTTAACATTATCAAAACATTCAATCAGTTACATGTCATCAATATGTCCATGTCATGCACGCGACTTAGAACAATCTTGATCCATTCCACTCTGGATTCTCTTGGAAATTATATGGCATGAGTTAACCCTCTCTCAGAAAGGTGTTTGTGTTCATCTTTTAGGGCTTCATCAACGCATAATTTATTGTAAGATGCTCACAACTCATGATCACCAACTTCACTTATCTTACCCATGTAGCATGACCTTATATTGTGAATCATAAGTACCTTTAGTGTTATTGACAATAGGGCTCTAGTCAAATCACCCTTGATAGCGCTCTTAGGAAATGCACAAAAATTGGGAGGCGCACAGGTGTCGCTCCTTACCAATTGAACATTTAGCAATTCCTTCTCCATTCTCTTCTCTGGTGCAGAAGAACTTGCGGCCATTTTCACCAAAAATTAGGGTTTCAAAGATCACAAACAAAGTACCTCGGCAAGTAACAAAATCCACACTTTCCACTGAAGAGGTTGTCGATGGCATGTTGTACAAATCTTCAAAAATCTTTGTCGAGTTCAAGTTCACAAATGCACAATCGCTCTTACAAAATTCTTAATCACATGGTGAGAAGAAATGAAATAGCTCTTCCCTATATATAGGCTCCAACAGTCGAAAGTTAGGTCAGCATTACATGTTCTTTCTATTGAGTGAGTGCCAAACAGCTGTCCTTGGCTGACTCACAAAATTCACTTATCACTCGGCCACCAAACAAAACTTACTTGGCACACATTAGAAATATACTGATGCTCGGCACCTATAGTGCTTTTTGACTTTGCTCGCTATATAACTTAAAATATGTCTTGATGCATCTTAACATATGAAAATATGGACTTTTTCACTTTTATATGTTAGGAACTGATAAAAAATATAAAATATAAACACAATTCCTTACATACCTTTCTTTGCTTAATTAGTGATGGTGGGATCACCTGATCCATTGGATTGGGTGACCTTGGCTTCAGTTGCTTCACTACTACTAGGTTCTACTTTCCTTATCCATGTCTAGTTCATCTATGTTGTAATCTTCTCAACAGTGGGAGCAGGTACCCTTGTTTTGCAATCTCTCCTAGTATGACCAATTTTCAAACAGTTATAGGAAACTAGGCTTCCATTCATCCAACTCTTAGATTTACCTCTAAAATGTGTCTTTATGCATTTTTCTGGAAGATGTCCATACTCACCACAGTAATGACAGTTATGCCATGTATTATAATCCCAATTGTAAGTGTTACCCTTCCTTGGTACTTTTTCTTGTGTCTTTGATGTCCATTTTTGTTTAGCATTAGATCTGCAATCTTGTGCTCTATGTCCAAATTTTTGACAGT
This sequence comes from Thuja plicata, assembly GCA_018584345.1. NCBI lineage: Eukaryota > Viridiplantae > Streptophyta > Pinopsida > Cupressales > Cupressaceae > Thuja > Thuja plicata. The sequence goes on from MU227348.1 coordinate 51,125, forward strand.
TGTAACAATTCCCATTGAATCTAGGTGTGGGAGGTGAATTGTTTGCCTTTTCCCAACATTCATGTGCTTGATGTCCAAACTTCTTACAATTAAAGCAATAACCATTAAACTTAGGTTTAGGATTGGACTTACCATTCTTGCTTCGGTAGATGTTTGTTGCGTGTCCTGATTTTCCATAGTGATGGCATAAAGGCTTGTTTTTCTTTGACTTTGCATTCCTCTTTTCACCAATCATAGATGATTCTCCTTTCTCAGTAAATGTTTGTTGTTCAGTATGACCTAATCCAGAAGAATCTTTAGATCTCCTTGATGCTTCCATCAAGTTTTCAAAATGAGTCAAGGCTTCATTTGGTATGTTCAATCTTTCATTCAGTTCTTTCTCAAATCTCAATTCATCTTTCAATTAACTATTCTCAGATCTCAGATTCACAATTTCCATGTCTTTCCTACTGATCTGCTGATTTGCAAGTAGCAGTTGACTCACCATGTCAACCTGATTGTTTTTCATCATTTGTACTTCATATGTCCTTTCATCAAGTCTAATAGTCATCATTCTTTTGTCTTCTTCAATCATAGCTTTGTCATCTTCAGCTTTCTTCTTTTGTTCCACTACTTCACATAGTCTTACCGTCTGCATTTCTTGTTCTCTTTTCAGTTTTTTGACTTCTTCACACAATGTATTTTTCCTTTCCAGTAGATCTATAATTGTTGCATCGCTCTCAGTAGAGTCTCCATTCTGAAATAGATTGCAATGTCTTCTTCTTGATAATGTGTATCATTCATTTGTTTGGCCAAATCTTCTCTTTCTTGCAAGGACTTCTTTAGCTCCTATCTTGCAGTTTCAAGCTGATGTAATGCTAGCTAAATTTCAATCTTTTGATTCTCAGTGACTTTACCCAACTTGTAAATCTCCATCTCAAGATCTGTACTCTCAAGATGATTAAAACCTTTTGTAGGAGAACTATGCTCTGATACCAATTGTTGGAAATACAATATGGAAAAGCAAGATACTGAGAGGGGGGGTGAATCAGATCTTAAAATTTTATCCTTTAAAACAAAAATAATCCACAACCATGCATAAATATAATTTAACTATCAACTAGTAGCATCTATGATAGTAAATGAATAACTAGATACTCAGAATTTTGGTAACCCAAAAACCCAATAAGGTAAAACTGGGGTGCGGGATGATACCCACAAAGATCTTCACTGCTACAGCAATAAAGTGTGCATGTTAGGGATGCAAAGTTTGATCACAATATGTAATCTACCTGGTTAAAGGTTTTCCCGGTTAAGAGCTTTAGATCATTACAATATACCTTGTAAAAGGATTTAAACTTACAACAAAGTAAGCACTTGGCTAAGAGATTTAGAAAGGTCTGTTAGAACCACTCTGTTAAGAGATTTCACCTGATACACTGGTTAGAATGTCTCAAGAACTGATCCTTTATTATGCACTCTGATGCTAATAATGGATCACCTCTTTCCAATACCTTCTCTGATCTAATAATCTAATTTGTCTTTACTTTGTTGTTCACTGCCTTTTCACTTTGTTAGATCTATGCTTCTTCTATCAACATAACCCTTTGTACATCTCTCATGTACGCATTCACCTTCTCTGTCTCTCCTTGAGCACACCACAATTAGGGTTTAAGAAGAAATCTTAATATACTGCACAAATCTGGTGATTAGATCTAGATCAATGATCATGATCAAATTCTTATGCCGCTTAGGCATTCCAATTTTCTGATTGGCTCCATGCCACGCATTGGGATCAAATAATTAATGTGTAATTAACTCTGTTGAAATCATTAAATGTATGAACAAGTTGGCCCAAAATGGTTTACCTTCAAGTTTGTGCCATACCTAACATGTATGTCAAAATTGTCTTGCTCGGCACATTAAGACTCTGGCGCTCGGAATGAACATGATCAACTATTGCTTGATTGCCGAGTCACTCATAAATCACTATCTGCTCGGCAACGACTATGCCATATTTCTCAGCCTATACTAGATAGCTCGGCTATAGTGATGACCGGATAACCTGCCTGGATAAATGACTACGTGTGGGACACTAATGATCAACAAAACTTAGAGATCAACAATATGCATGTGTTCAAGTGTGGATAGAAAAATTATGCATGGTTGGAAGAGGATAGAAAAGACGTGATCTTTGCATTTAGTTATGAGTACAAATTGCCACAATTGGACGTTGAACACTAGGGACTACTCATGCTTTTGTTGTCACTGCATTGCTGAAAATTATGAGGAATGCATCAATGAGGAACATTTGTTACTGATACATTTGATAGAGATGAAGATGAAAACTTTGATGTTCCTTTGATTTCTACTGATTACGATCATATCTTGGGATTGGTCAAAATTGGTAATTATATATTTCACATTATATGACATTGAGCTGCATGTATAGATAGATAGATAGATCTATAGATTGAACTAAGTAAATTTTAGGATCTCACATGTATATAAATTTATTGTGCAGGAGATGTCTTTGCAGTGATTGTTGAGCATGGAAATGTAGGAGTTAGTTATTATTTATTGCATTGTACTATAGAAAGGATGAAGTTACTTGAACCTAAAGAAAGAGATAGAATGATGTTCCCCATAGGTTTGTATTCTTTACATCAATATATTGAACTCATTTTGTAATTTTAAAATTTTCAAACTTTTAACAAATTTCAAATTTATTTTATTTAAATTTATATTGTTATAATTTGTGACCTACAGGTTTAGTTGTTTTAGAGGGAACATATTTCAAGAAAATCAAAGTGATTCAACATGGTATTCACTTTGTTTATTACCAACCAGATAATGAGGTGTTTCAATATAGCCGCCTAGTAGTTTCCACCTCCCTTTGTCTCTATACATTTAAATCTCAACGTGGACGTCGTAAGTGGAGACTAGATAATGAGGATCATGAGAGAATATTACATGTTCTCCATAAAAGGTCTGAACCACTTGAGTTAGTGTAAAAAGTATAATACATACCTATTTCATGTGTTAGGACCTACTTTATATCTCTGGATTAAATGGACTATACTTTGTTGATATATTTAAACATATGATGGACCTATTTGATGGTTCAATGGTTTTAATATATAGAATTGTATGTATGCTTTTATATATATGCTTGTATACATATGGTTTTATATGTATGCTTTGATGGTTCAATCATTTTTATAGATTTCTTATTAGTTAAAGATCCCCTTAAGACATTAGTTTGAACACTAAAATGATGAAATTAGTTAGATTACTTACGACATGTTAGTTCTAGAATTACTTAGAATACTTATTGTCAATAATTTTAATATATTTATATGTATGATTTTATGTAATTGAAATATATTACTTGATTAATAATGTGTTACTTTATTACATGCATACATAATCCCCTTAATACATTAGTTAGATTACTAATGATATTAGTTAGATTACTTATGACATTAGTGAACACTAAATCTAGATGAAATTACTTATATTCCTTATATTCCATTAGTTACATATTAAATTTTTAATCTTTATGATATTAATAAAATCCCCTTAAGATATCCCCTTAAGACCTCCCCTTAAGACATTCGTTAGATTACTAATGACATTAGTTAGATTACTTATGTATACTTTATATGTATGCTTTTAATTACTTGATTAATTTAACTAGAATCAAATCATATATGTATAACCATCCCCTTAAGACCACATCATCTAATCAAATCAAATCATATATACATGTATACTCATCTAATCAACTATCAAATCAAATCATCTAATCAAATGAAACCATCTAATCAAATCAAATCATCTAATCAAATGAAACCATCTACGCATATTCTCATCTAATCAAATCAAATCTTAAACACATAAATACAAACGCACATGAATAAATCATCATGAACCCCATCATAAATCTATATAATGTCAAATCATAAATAATCTACAAATTTGTCAATCATAAATATTTAACACATAAATCATCCATGTCTAGAGGTTTGAATAGCATAAAAATATATGTCTCAAATCATAAACTGGAAATATCAAAAACATATAATAATGACATATATAATGAGTCTCAAATCAAAGATCTGAGCAACATGTCCTAAACTAGGGAGTTATCCAAGCGCATGCGAACAGAGAAACCCTCTGACCAACTGTCACGAGCATCCTCTGGCTGTGAAGTAGCAACTGACCCCTGCAAATTTAGTACAACAGTTGGTTATATTCTTGCATATATATAATGTAAAATACTTGAAGTATATACATGCATGTTTAAACTTACATATATTTAAAACTTACCTAGCCACTATTAGGTGTCACATCTGTTTAATCTCTCCTAAGAAGATTATCTGAGCCCACACTAGAGGTAATGTGCTCTCCCCGAGTGTCACAAGCATCCTCTGGCTATGAAGCAGCAACTGACCCCTACAAATTTAGTACAACAATTGGTTATATACATGCATAGTATATATTATGTAGAGTACTTGAAATATATAAATATATGTTACAAGTGTACACATGCATGTTTAAACTTGCATATATTTACAACTTACTTGACCACTAGTAGGTGTCACATCTACTTAATCTCTCATATGAAGATGCTCTAAGCCCACACTAGAGGTAATGTGCTATGCTAACTATGCCTACAAAATAGTATACATAGAATAGACATCAATACACACATCTACAATTAATTGTTCACTAAAACTCCTGGAAAAGAGAAAAACAAACTTTATATACCTGGGTCTCAGGAGCAGGAGGATCATCAACGCGCTGCACCATCATATCATTAACAAAAACTGCATCACCCACACCACCTCCAGTCCTAAATGTCTCTAGTAATGAAGCGTGTAGGGATGTGTGTAACAAGGAGGGGAGTGTTGTAGAGTTTGAACAACCAAGATGCAATAAAAAATCCATAAATGATCCAACATCAGTGTCAGTGTCCACCTGACTCAACCCGCGCAACTGCTCATCAAATGTGTCTAGGCCTTTAGCTATGATGTGTACATATCCAACCTGTATGTCTAGCTCTATAGCTCTAAAATGATCTATGGGTGCAGAGCGCTCTGTAGAGTGCTTTGAAATATGTTGTGCATGACTAGATGGTGTACCCTGGGTCAGTGGAACTACAGGACCCCGTGCAAGTCTGATGACATCTCTAACAGACTGTATCAAGATCCTCTACATGTTTGTAATATAATAATATGACTACAAGAAATCCTCCAAAAAGTAAAGCGCCACATCCAAATGACTATGATGTCTAGAAAGTGCTTGTATCTCTTTTGGTGGAGGAAGACCTGCAGCTCTATATGTGTCATCACTGAATCCTACAATAGTACTAGATGAAGCCTCAAAAGATTTTCTAGCTCAACTCGGTTTAGTAAAAATGTATCTGCCCAGTGTGTCAGAAGTAATGGAGGTGGTTGTAGAAGAAATATCCCCTATCATGTCGACTACTCCTCTCTAGGAAGAAATGACCACTCTATCTGCAGTAGCAACCATTGTTGGTGCCTCTGTCAGAGTCATTTGCCTAACCAACTATCTATGAGCATGTACAACTTGATCATCCCTACGATACTGATCATGGTCTGTAACTCTACCGTGCCCCTAACCGTAATATCTAGAAAGATCTAAATAGTTGACCCCGAGTCCCAAACGGAACTTAGCATGCAACTTTTGGGCAAAATATAATGGAATCTAGTCGTTATTAGGATAATGACCACGTGCTGCAAGAAAATGGGGGTATATCATGCATGCAATTTGAGAAATCTCACACCATGTAACCTGATATGCCCTCACCTTGGGTTTACCATCATAGAATAGAAAAACCTCTCATTTGATGATTTCCTTAGGGACACGACTCTAGACCATCTCCAAGGAAACATCACCCAAGACCTTGAATTTCAACTCTCAAAAAATACTATCAATAACCTGTGGTGTAAAGGAAGAGTGAGATATCAATCTCCCAGTCATGTCCTCCAAACTCCTCAATAAAGTGATACAAATATCTATATATATGCTAGGCTCAAATGTACAGATGGACTCTCTAAGTTGATCCATCTCTAACTGGGTAGTCTGAAAAATAGTCACAAGATCAGGAGTGTGAGGTACATCGTAAGCTGGTACATCTTGAGCTGGTACATCCTGAGTGGCCATCTAGATGTAACATGTGAAATCTAAGTGTTAAAAATTAAGTACTTGATTACATATTATAACTGTGTGTAAAATGGAAACAAATATCTCAATATATAAAATTATACTTAAATTTACAATAATATTTGAGTTCTACTTGGGTTCTTAAGTGGTCATATTCTAGGTCTTAAGGGTCCTAAGGGTTCTTAAAGAATTTTAGGTCACAATAGGGGTCCTAAAGGGACCTAGGGTGTACTAATAGTCCTAAAGGGTCCTTGGATGTACTAATTGGTATTAATAGGTCCTATTAGGTCAAGTAAGTGGTCTTATTAAGTCTTAAGGGTCCTAAGAGTTATTAAAGAGTTCCAATAGGTCATCCTAGGTGTCTTAAAGGGTTCTTCTTGGGTTCTCAAAGATTTTTATGTCACAATAGGGGTCCTAAAGGGTCCTAGGGTGTACTCATAGTCCTAAAGGGTCCTAGGATGTACTAATTGGTTTTAATAGGTCAGATTAGTCCTATTAAGTCTTAAGTGGTCTTATTATGTCTTAATGGTCCTAGGGATTCTTAAAGAGTTCTAATAGGTAATCCTGGGTGTTTTAAAGGGTCCTACTTAGGTTCTTAAAGAGTTTTATGTCACAATAGGGGTCCTAAAGGGTCCTAAGGTGTACTAAGGGTCCTAAAGGGTCCTAGGATGTACTAATTGTCCTAAAGGGTCCTTGGATGTGCTAATTGGTATTAATAGGTCCTATTACTCTAATTATGTCTTAAGGGGTCCTATTAGGTCTTAAGTGGTCCTATTCTAGGTTTTAAGGGTCCTGAGGGTTTTTAAAGAGTTTTATGTCAAAATAGGGGTCCTAAATGGACCTAGGGTGTACTAATAGTCCTAAAGGGTCCTTGGATGTACTAGTTGGTATTAATAGGTCCTATTAGGTCAAGTAAGCGGTCTTATTAGGTCTTAAGGATCCTAAGGGTTCTTAAAGAGTCCCAATAGGTCATCCTAGGTGTCTTAAAGGGTTCTACTTGGGTTCTTAAATAATTTTATGTCACATTAGGGGTCCTAAAGGGTCCTAGAGTGTACTCATAGTCCTAAAGGGTCCTAGGATGTACTAATTGGTCTTAATAGGTCATATTAGTCCTATTAGGTCTTAAGTGATCTTATTAGGTCTTAAGCATCCTAGGTATTCTTAAAGAGTTCTAATAGACCATCCTAGGTGTTTTAAAGGGTCCTACTTGGGTACTTAAAGATTTTTATGTCATAATAGGGGTCCTAAGGTGTACTAAGGGTCCTAAAGGGTCCTAGGATGTACTAATTGTCCTAAATGGTCCTTGGATATACTAATTGGTATTAATAGGTTCTATTACTCTAATTAGGTCTTAAGGGGTCCTATTAGGTCTTAAGTGGTCCTATTATAGGTCTTAAGGGTCCTAAGGTTTCTTAAAGAGTTTTATGTCACAATAGGGGTCCTAAAGGGACCTAGGGTGTACTAATAGTCCTAAAGGGTCCTTGAATGTACTAATTGGTATTAATAGGTCCTATTAGGTCAAGTAAGTAATCTTATTAGGTCTTGAGGGTCCTAAGGGTTCTTAAAGAGTTCCAATAGGTCATCCTAGGTGTCTTAAAGGGTTCTAATTGGGTTCTTAAAGAGTTTTATGTCACAATAGGGCTCCTAAAGGGTCCTAGGGTGTACTCATAGTCCTAAAGGGTCCTAAGATGTACTAATTGGTCTTAATAGGTCATATTAGTCTTATTAGGTCTTAAGGGTCCTAGGGATTCTTAAAGAGTTCTAATAGGTCATCTTAGGTGTTTTAAAGGGTCTTACTTGGGTTCTTAAAGAGTTTTATGTCACAATGGGGATCTTAAAGGGTCCTAGGATGTACTAATTGTCCTAAAGGGTCCTTGGATGTACTAATTGGTATTAATAGGTCCTATTACACTAATTAGGTCTTAAGGGGTCCTATTAGGTATTAAGTGGTCATATTATAGGTCTTAAGGGTCATAAGGGTTCTTAAAGAGTTTTATGTCATAATAGGGGTCCTAAAGGGACCTAGGGTGTACTAATAGTCCTAAAGGGTCCTTGGATGTACTGATTGGTATTAATATGTCATATTAGGTCTTAAGTGGGCTTATTAGGTCTTAAGGGTCCTAAGGGTTCTTAAAGAGTTCCAATAGGTCATCCTAGGTGTCTTAAAGGATTCTACTTAGGTTCTTAAAGAGTTTAATGTCACAATATGGGTCCTAAAGGGTCCTAGGGTGTACTCATAGTCCTAAAGGGTCATAGGATGTACTAATTGGTCTTAATAGGTCATATTATACCTATTAGATCTTAAGTGGTCTTATTAGGTCTTAAGAGTCCTAGGGATTCTTAAAGAGTTCTAATAGGTCATCCTAGGTATTTTAAAGGGTCCTACTTGGGTTCTTATAAAAGCGTTTTATGTCACAATAAGGTTCCTAAGGTGTACTAAGGGGTCCTTTAAGTGTCTTAAAGGGTCCTAGGATGTACTAAGGAGGTCCTCCTAGGATAATATTTTAACATATAACTGTACATGAATAACATTTATACATAACTCTAGAACATATGTACATAATTTATAGATCTAGAGAGAGAGATTCCTAATATAGCTAACTAAAAACAAATATTTTTAATAATTTCAATAATATCTTAATGTTTTATAATATTTCTACTATGATTTCTAATGTTAATAAATATTTTCTAACATTTGCTAACATTATACTTCGGTTTTCTTTCATTTTCTAACATACTACTACAATTTTATAGCATTTGCTAACATTCTACTACGGTTTTCTAACATTTTATAACATTTGCTAACATATTCTAATATTTCTACTACAATTTTCTAATGTTTTCTAACATTTTTTAATATTCTACTATGATTTTCTAACATTTTCTAACATACTACTACAATTTTTTAACATTTGCTAACATCCTACTATGATTTTCTAACACTTTCTAACACAGTACTACAATTTTATAACATATTCTAACATTCTCCTATAAATTTCTAATATTTTCTAACATTTGCTAACATTATACTATGATTTTCTAACATACTACTACAATTTTCTAATATATTCTAAAATTCCTACTACAATTTTCTAACATTTCTACTAACAAAAAATTATTTAAAATAAATAACTAACTAAAATAAATATAAAATATATAATTTACAATAAAAAAATGACAAAAAATGTGTGTACCTAACACTAATAACAATCATAAGAAAGTGTGCTAACACACCTAGCCAAAACACGTGTAACATCCTACATGCAACATCTTTGTAACAATCCCTCTCTCTCTCTCTCTGCAACTTTCCCGCTCTGTGGTTTTTTGAATTTATGCTTGCTATTGTAGCCTCATTGTCGGGGGATCCTGGGCCCCCTCCAACCCTCTATCCAGATATGTTCTTAGTGTTGTCGCATAGGGAAGATAAGGTGTACATTGCTGACAATACGAGCTTTGATAAGTCTGACATTTTAGCCTTGGAAGACTCTGGAACCTCGCTGCATTCAGGGGTGGGGATAGATCCTCGTCAAGCCCTGAAAAGAGAGGGGTTGAGAGTGTTAGTCATCTTGGGGCTGGAAAAATGTAGTTCAGGGAAAGGATATCCCTTCCTCCTCAGATGTCAACCCTAAGTGTACTGAGGGAGAATTTGGTCCAGAGATTTTTTTCCCATACGGGGTGGTAGATAGCATATCTTCTTCGCTACAACTTTGTTTGGTGGGGAGATTTATGGCTTTCAGACCAACAATTGATATGGTGAGAAGATGGTGCTCTGCCAAATGGAGAATAAAAGGGAACTTGAGCCTCTTGGGCATGCCTGGATTTATTGTTCCTCTTTGAATTTAACACCGCTGAGGACTTCACCCATGTTACTACTGGTAATTGGTTCTATGGGAAGCATTGCTTGATGTTGGCCAAATGGAAGCCAGGTTTTGACCTGGAAGTGGAGCTCTAGAAAGATGCGTTAGTTTGGGTTCGCCTCCCAGGGCTTCCCTTGGAATTCTAGGATGAAAAATTAATTTTTTGGATCGGTGACTCGTTTGTCCAATATATCTCTACGGACTTTGTAACTGCACAGAAGTTGAGGCTGGTGTTTGTGAGGTTCTATGTGAATGTTACGCTGAATAAACCCCTCCCAAAATTTGTGGCACTAAAATCCAAATGGCGAAAATGGAATCAAGCCATTGTTTATGAGAATGTTGCCCTTCACTGCCAAAGGTGTGCTAAGCATGGTCATGTGGTGACAGACTATAAGGTCCCCTTGGAAAGACCATGGGGGAGTGGAGGACATTTCCCCCTAACTCAGAACATTTCAGAGATCACTTGCTCTGATAAAGTATATGTGCTTAAGGATGGGGTGGAGGGGGAGAAGGGGTACAGTATAACTCTACAGAAGGGGATTACCCCCATTTAGCAGGTGTGATGGACCTTCTTAAAATGCGTGAGAAGATATGCCTTGTTAAGAGAAGATGGCAGGAAATGAGATCATCTTGGAGGAAGGATAAATTTATCAGAACAAGATCCTAGAGTAAATTAAAAACTCCAATAGGAAGAGCCCTAGTGGAGAGGCTAAAAGGGGAGTAGACAGTGAGAAGAGTAAGTTCTCAAAGAATGGTAGCCCGAGGGAAGGAGGCTTGGGGGAGGAAGGAAGTTTAGGTTATTGGGGGGACGTTGTGGCCCCTAGAGGGAATATATTTAATGTTTTTTCCCCTCCTCAAACAAGTGTTAGGGAGAGTAATTTGATGACGTTGTCATCCCCTTCCTCTCCATGTGAAAATTTGATGGACTGGTCAGAACCAAAGAAAAAACTAAAGGTGGAAAGAAGACGAATGTTGGTAATGAATCCAAATTCATGACAAGACTTTTGTGAACCAAGGAGGCATCTAGGGGACTTGCAAATGGAAAAAAATTAACCCTAGAGGATTCATAGAAGAGTAGAAAATGAAGTTCCTCTCTTGGAACTTAAGGGGCATGAATAACCACCAAAAATAGTACGCCTTAAAAAAGTATATTATGGAGTTTAAATTTGATGTTGTTTTAGTCCAGGAAGTTAAGATTCCATACCAAACCTTTGTGCTTCTACTTGATAGTATTTGGCCTGGGGTGGATTCTCTCTATAGTGAAGCAGATGGAGCCTCTAGTGGTATGGCTACTATCTGGAACCTGGGTAAGTTATCTGGAAACATTACGGCTTTATCTTATAACTATCTTGTGGTTTTTTTACCTAGAACCATGTGTCTTGGTATTTGTATAATATTTATGCTCACAATGTTAGGAATGATCATAGTAGGATTTGGGGGGAATATCCAACCTCATGTTTGCTGATACAAGGTACCCCATAATGTGTGTTGGGAATTTCAATACCCCTCTTTTTTCCTCAGAGAAGCTGGGTGGCACTCAGGATTACTCTGAAAGTATGCAAGATTTGACAAATTTTATAAGAACTAATGACTTGATTAATATTGATCTACATGGGATGGCCTTCACTTAGTCAAACAACAGAAAGGGTCAACAACTAATTCAAGTAAGGCTGAATAGATGGATATTTTGTTTGGTTGGGACATTGCTCCAATGATGGGCCTTTCACACCTCCCTAGAATGGTGTCTAATCATTCCCCCTGATCCTTAACTGGGAGGAGAAGATTGGGAGTGGATCCCACGCATTGCGATATAAAATAATGTGGCATTCCCACCCAGATTTTAAATACTATATCAGACGCTGGTGGAATGTTCCTATTAGGGGATTGACCATGTTTAGAATCTCTAAAAAATTACTAATGATTAGGAAGGAGGCCCAATGGTGGAGCAATACAACGTTTGGCAATATATTTAAGAGTAAAATATAGATAGAGGAAAACCTTAAATACTTCCAAATGGGGATGGTTGAAGGGGATACCTCCTAGAGTATACATTGTGAAGAAGAAGTGTGGCAAATGAAATGGAAGGAGAATCTGAAGAGGGAAGAAATATACTAGAAGCAAAGGTCACGGGTCCAATGGCTCAAGGAAGGAGACAAAACTTTAGCCTTCTTCCACAAGTCTGATTCTAATCATAAAAGACGGAATACTATTAATTCCATAAGGAATGATGGGGATAGGTAGTTAATTGAGGAAGAGATAGTAAAATTTTCTATTGATTTCTTTCAGGAAAATTATAGATTCCCAGTTCGAGAGGATTCTGCGGAGATAAATAATAGACTCCTGGAGACTATTTTGTATGTCATTAGTGAGGTGGAGAATGAGGAGTTGATACGCTGAGTTTCGGAGGAGGAGGTTAAAAATGTTGTGTTTTCCATGGGTGCCTATAAATCACCTGGTCCAGATGGCTTTCCCCTGGATATCTTTCCACATTTATGGGAGGTGATCAAGTATGAATTGATCCATATGGCTCATGATTTTTTTAGGACAAGGAACATTTTGAAAAAAATTAATATTGCTCATATTGTGTTGGCCCTAAGATTCTGAATCTGAAGAGACTCAGGAATTTTCATCCCATTAGCCTGTGTAACACTGTTTACACGATTTTCTCCAAGATTTTGGCCAATAGGATAAAACCATTGTTAAGTAAAATCATTAATCCTAACCAAAAGGGATTTGTCTCAAGCCGACAAATTTTGGATGATGTGATAACTTCCAAAGAAATAATTCATTCTATGGAAAAAAGCCAAAATCCTGACATGGTGCTAAAGTTGGATATCTCTAAGGCTTATGGTAAAGTTTTTTGGGAATTATTGTATGAGGTTTTGAAAAAAATTGGTTTCCATGAAAGATTCATAAAATTCATAAGAGTGGCAGTGGAAACAGTAGACTTTTCAGTGTTGGTTAATGGCTCGTTGATGCAGAGGGTTGGGTGATGATGGTTAAACAAGGTTTCTAGTGAAAGTATACCCTTAGGCTTCAAACACCTAAATTTCAAAGGATGACCCAAAAAATCTCCCAATGAATGGTTATGACGTTCTTAGGATATTTATAACAAGGATTGATCAATGAAATGGTCTGCAACCTCACCCAACACTCATACCTTCAAAACACTCCTATTAGGCCTAAGCTCCTTGTAGCCCAATAGTGACCTTTTTAGACACTTAACTCCAAACTTATCAAAATAACTCTCTAAAATAAGTACCTTTTTGGATACCCTTTATCCCCTTACAAAAACTACTATAATATTTTATGTTTCTCCTTTGGACCTACAGTCCCAAAACTTGATTGTACCCTATTTTAGACAGGGCTAAAACATCCACTTTACAAAGAAATTATATAATAATCTCACTCCCAGACCCCAATACTCTCAAAAATATTCACAAATGACTCCAATTCAAGGGAAAACCAACCAATTTGGCCCTCAGACCCTTGCAACTATGAAACCCTCAATTTGGCTTCAAACAACCCTTAAAACTAGGGCTTTCTAAATATCCCACTTCCAAACACTTCAGACACAAACCATTAATGGATTTACCATGAAATTTTCATTATAATACAATCCAAATCATTAGACATACCCCTCCTTAAGGTAGGTTGTTGGTTGTTGCTCCAATCCAAGCAATTTCAACCCTTCACAACCCTCAAACTTGGTGATCACCTTCTTAATTCAACTCATTTGTAAAATATCATGTTAGGATAATAATATACATGTCATTTAGGCATATTTCCATTATAAAAAAAACATGGCATTCATGGAATGACCCTCCTACATTAGGATTTGGTCAAACTGTTATGTAAAAACAGTGATTTAATAAGACTATCAATGCAAAATTATACAAATTTGAAACAAAAGGTTATTCAAAGCATTCAAACTCATATTAAAAAATATTATTAATATCTTCAAAGCATTAGAAACACAATAAAAATCCTAAGATTTCAAATCATGCAATGGAAACATAAAGAAAATGTAAAATTTTGAGTTTTATTTGCAAATCTGAATAACAGTCTGTACTTCCAGTGTCTCCCCCTCTATACAATCATTCAAATCCTTTACATAGACTCCCTACAAACTTCCCCCAACCGATTTGGATTGGTTACATTGATTTTTTAAGCCATTAAATTCCCTAAAACCATTTCCCACTATTTTTCAACTAGCCGTTACATTTTGAATATTTGAATTACAAACTTTAGGAAAATGATTTAATTTAATCTTAATTTGAAAACCATTGACACTTATGGATTCCAAATACCTTATTAAAGACTCCTAGACTCTCCTATCCTATTCATACATCACGTTGTCATCATTTTCAAGTTTTTAATCCTAAGGTCCTTATCAAGACCTTCAGGATATTACATTCATTTATTACATTTATTGCCCTTATACATTATGGGCTTCAATACATTGAGATTTATTTCATCCCAAGACTTTATCTCTCCTCCATGCCTCGATGGTATATTCATCCTTTGCTTTGTCTACTTATGAGGTGATCATACACCATACTCCCCAAGAATGAAAGCATTCTTGTCCCAAGAAGGAGTATTCCTCTTCCATGCATTAGTTTGGTCATGTCTTGGATTTATCTTATTGTCAAAGACCCAGTAATCTTCCAAGGTCACCTTCTTCCTGTTTCTCCAACCTATTTTCACATTACACAATTGGTTAGAAACAAAACATTGGGTTTGATGCCCTTTTCTAGGACATTGTTGTTGTTCAAGGGACTATCTTCTTTCCCCTGTGTCCTTCACTTGCTGCCTCTGAAACTACTACTTCCTTTCACCTTTATTATGCTCTCCAAGAGGACAACTAATGGTCCCCACTTGCACACATTGCAAGTCCCAAAGTCCCATATCAATAGGAATATCCTTTTTCTCATTTTTCTGCCCATAGATAATCATCTTCCAGCCAGTATCATGGTGGATCTTCCCCTACAAAATCTAATCCCCAAAGTACATTATGATCTTCTCTTTACCCTTATCCACCAAAGCTTTCATTTCATACTTTTTGTTACCCTTATGCACAATTTAGGTGTTCAAATACCCATCATGCATGATTATTCTTTCCCATTTACATGGTCTCCCTGCAATTATGTGTCCACAACTGATGTCTATCACATCACACAAAACATTATCTTGATATGCACC
Source organism: Thuja plicata (assembly GCA_018584345.1). Lineage (NCBI taxonomy): Eukaryota > Viridiplantae > Streptophyta > Pinopsida > Cupressales > Cupressaceae > Thuja > Thuja plicata. The sequence continues at coordinate 66,355 of MU227348.1, forward strand.
AATTGAAAAATCAACATAAACTTTCTCTTTAACCAAGAGATTTTGGTTTGCACTAACCCAAGTTGCATAATATGGTCTAGGATGAGGAAATGTCTTCAATTTAAATTTATTAACAACTTCATAAGCAAATAAATTTCTATGTGCACCAGAATCTACTATTAACTTGCATACCTTACCCCTTGTCAAAAAATTGGTTCTAAAAATGCTTACTTGTGGTGCTGGTTGAATTGGTTCTCCTCTCCCCATTAGAAGACACTCTCATTCCTCTAGATAAAATAGTGTAGACTCATCCTTCTCCTCTTCTTGATGTGTGAGATTTGTTCACCTATCCCTGGTTTGTTCTTGATCATGCCACTTAGGACATCTGAATGATTGGTGCCCCACTTCATTAAAATGAAAACACTTACCTGTGAAAGTACCACTTCCTCTTCCTCCTCCAAATCTACCACCTCTATTATTGTATCCACCTCTATGATTTGATGTGGTTCCCTTTCCTGTATCCTTGTCATTGTTGCTCTAAGAATCTAATTTTTTTCTGCCACCTCTTCCTCTCATGGCTCCTCCTTCTCTATTGTTTTGTCTCTCACTCTTCCCCTTCAACTTCTCCTCTACTCTGCTTGCAAGTTGAAAGCATTCTCGTAGGATCCTTGGCACATTCAACCCTATCTCATCCTATATGCTATACTTTAGGCCATTGGTGTATCTAGCCACCTTCTCATCTTCATCTTCTACCCCTCCCCTAATGCTTAGGGTGTGAAACTGCTCAGTGTATGACATGATGTCCATGTCTCTCTGCTTCAAATTGTTCCTCCTCATCTTTATCTGGATTTCCAAATCTGATGGCAAGAAATGACTCTTCACCATAGTCTTCATTTTGTCCCAACTAGAGATTGTGTTCAACCCCCTTTCCATCCTCTCATTCTGAATATTGTTCCACCATGTAAGGGTTGTTCCCCTTAATATTGCTTTAGCCAACTTCACCTTCTTGTCTTCTTCTACATCTTCGAGATCAAAGTAATTCTCAAGTGCTTCTACCCATCCAAGAACTTCTTCAACATCCATTATTCATTGGTAGATTGGCAAGTTAGCATGCCCCTTTCCACCATTCCCTTGTACTACTTTAATTAACCTCATGAACCTCCTTTCCTTGGGATCATTTTCTTCCCTATGACCCCTATTGGCTCATTCTTCGTGGAACTCTCCTTCTTCCTCATGATTCTCTTCATGAACCTCTTCTCTACTAGGTTCTCTCCTTTATTTCTCTAGTGCTTCTATCCTCTCTAAGAATTGAAGTCTCTACCTTCTCATTTGTCTTTCCTCTCTTTCCCCTGTGGCTTCCAATTCCCTCTTATCTATTTCCTTCTCTTGTAATGCTGCCTTTAGTTCTTCTATCTCCCTTGCCATTTGATTTTTGGGTGCCATGACTCCTGACTTATTCCCTCAAACTCCCACAAGACCTACTAGTGGGCTCTGATACCACTTGATGTAGAGGGTTGGGTGATGATGGTTAAACAAGGTTGCTAGTGAAAGTATACCCTTAGGCTTTAAACACCTAAATGTCAAAGGATGACCCAAAAAACCTCCCAATGAATGGTTATGATGTTCTTAGTGTAGACGTCCAAAATTGTCCTTATATTAATTTAATTAATATACCCATAACATTATAGTTAATTTTAATTAATTATATTTGTTATATTCTTCTATCTATTTAATTAATTTATTTAATTAAATGTGATTCATTTTTATAGTATTTAATCTTAATTTAAATACTATACCCCCTTTAATGTATTAAATCTTATTTATATACATTCCCTTCATTTATCCCTTTTAAATAAATTTATAATTTATTTATTCCTCCACATGACTTAATTCTACTAAACCATAATTAATCTAAATTTAATTTGGA
>MU227348.1:68310-88144 GCA_018584345.1 Thuja plicata
TTTATAATTTATTTATTCCTCCACATGACTTAATTCTACTAAACCATAATTAATCTAAATTTAATTTGGATTAAACTAATTTGAACCTAGATCCTACCCTACCTCACATCACTCTCACCAAATAGACATACTCACTAATTAACTAAGGTTAATTAGGCTAATTTCTTGATTCCTACACATATTAGTCCTAATTATTTGCTCACACATGTGTGAGCAAATTTCCAAAAATTGACTTTTCCAAATAATCCTAATTTGGTGCCAACAAGGTTTCTTACAAACTTGATGACACTTTCTTACACTTTCCAAAAGTGTTTTATTGGACAAAAACTCTTACACCTCTTACAAGATCCTTCACATGTGTACTTTAAGTACACCTTGACCCATCACATCACAAGTTTCTCACACATGTGTGAGCAAACTTGGCCTCTTGCATGGCTTTTGTGTCCCTCATGTGGCACCTATGTGGATGCCACATGAGCTCCACCTCATCCAAGTCCTTTCTTTCCTCCCAAAAATCTATGAATAAAGGCCATTGCCAAGAGCAAATCATCTCCATTTTTATGCATTGTTATCATGCTAGTTTAGCTTTAGAATTCTTAGCTTAGTTTTCATTTTCATGATTTCATGCTTGTAGTTCATTTTCAAATCTAGATATTACATGTTAGGATTAATGGAATGAATCTTAGATTTCCTTTGATCTTGCATATAATGATAGTATAGTCTTGCATTTGTAATTATGTGATAAGCTTGAGACAAGTTTTCAATACTTGCTCTTGAGTTCTTTACTCTCATTAGCTTGCATCTTTAATCATCAAGTGGGATTTTAATATTATGTTGGGATAGGACACCCACATACTTCTCTAAGAGAAAATCAACAAGGCATTGGGTGCCCTTGTTCAGCTCATCTGAGGTTTTGGTGAAAGTTCTTATTTTTGGATTTCATCTTAAACATGCTAACTGTTTGAATCTTTTTGCTAATGACTAACCTTGACATTTGCATGTTTTAGTGTTGTCCTTTACAGGTATACTTTCTATCACATACATTTTGGCACACCCAATGGGACCCACGTCCCTAATTTACAAATTTTCTAATGTGTTTTCCGTGATTTTCATCATTCTCGAAATTTTTTACGCAGAGCTGTCTCCGCACTGGTTTTGCCATCCGCGTCCCTAGACTGTCGTTTGCGCAGATCGTTGTCTGTGTAGATCCGCTGGCTGCGCCTGTAAACCTCCATCTCCAAGCCATAAAATTTGGATTTAATTTAAACTTGTTTAAAAAAATATTTTTACTGGTTTTTGAGATTGTTAACTCTTGGGTTTTTGACAGGGTGTTAATTTTTAAGAGTAAACGCTGCCAAAATCAGTAAAAAAGTAAATATTTTTGTTTATTTAAGTTTGTTTATCAGCTAACTGTCTATTTTTTACCGTCTGTGCAGGAATTCTATCGTCTTTGCAGATCATTGTCTGCGCTCTACAGCTTTCATCTATAAATTTTTGACTTTTTGACAGGTATCCATTTCTACTTTTCACAGACTGTTGTCTACGCTCTAACTTTACCGTCTGCGTAGATCACCGTCTGTGACTGTATTCTACCGTCTGTGAATATTTATTGTGATTTACTACTTTTCAGCAGATTTCAGGGTTACTGATATTTTCAAGGTTTTGTAGCACCATTTTTGAAGACCAGAATATCAAACTACTAATTGTGTGTGCTTGTAGGACGTTGATGAAGACAAACAAACAAAAACTACTCACATTCATTCTTGCAGGTTGCCTTGAAATATTCCAACCAAATGATCATGCTTCTTGGCATAATGTTTTATTAGGCACCTAGATTTAATTAGGAGGTTTATTTGTGTGATTCAAAATAAACATTAGGGGAGTATGCTCTCTTCCTTTTTTAGGAAGATCAAAAACCTAAACATGTTTATTTTGTTTTAGGAAAATAAGTATTTTTGGAAAGAACAAGTGTTTGGTGTGTTTGGGAGAAAACGACACTGGGTAAGAGAGTATGCTCTTTTCCCCTTGAGGTAAAATCAGAAATCTAGACCCCTTTCATCGCCAATCCATATTTTCAAAGTTAATCCTTTAGTTGGGCCTGTTGGTTGAGGAAAAAATCTCTCAGGAATGACCCATGTGAGAACGAGGTGTAAGACACACCACTCCAACTCACGTTAATCAAATTTACTCCTTGGGGTTAACGCCTCAGGACTCGGTTGACATTTGACCTTATACTCGGCTCTTGTCTAACTTAAGTGAGGCCTCGCGGTCTCAATCACGTTTACATGACCACTTTTGTCAAGATGCTCTATGGGGCTATATGCCTGAATCATGCTTGTGTAGACATAGAGGATATAATTGAACAAAGACCCTTACTAAGCACTCTAGGCATAGAAGCTGCCTGATTCACCTCTGAACGGTGATTTATTATAGTGCAAGGGGAGGGAAGAATCTCCCCCCAAGATCCCCATCATACGTGTCCCAAGGTATTGTGTTGTGAAAGAGATCTTCGTAGCACGACAATAATACCTGGAAAAAGGAAAAAACATGGGTGCTCTTTTGAGAGTGACATTGCTATGTGAGCCAAAGGACTACCAAGCAATGGGCCTATAATATTTCATTCGACGCCAATTCCTTAGGTAGACTTATGTTTGAAGTGTTTGAAGAACATTGACAAATCCAAAACATGAACGGAATACCCAACAAACAAAATTTGTCACACTTGCTTGTATCCTTCAAGGTTACTTTTTCCCTTGTTGGATTGTTTTCAAGAACTATGCTAGTTATTTTCTAGTTTGATTATGCTAAAATTGGTTCTTTCCATTGAACAAATCTATCAAAAGTAAAACTGAAGTCAAAAATTTGTTCAAAACATCAAGACACTGCCCTAACAATAGTCTGTCATCTCCGCTCTAGAGTCGACGTCTACGTAGATCACCGTCTGCGCATATCGTCGGCTACGTCTGAGACTGTCATCTACGCTTGAAAATAGTGAGCTTCAAAATATACCAAAATATTCAAAATTTGGTCCTTTGTGGGATCTTGAAATCATTCATCCTGAAACATTCATTCACTCAGTCAAAATTAGATTTTTCACCATATGACATGAACGATTCCAAGAAACATAAGAAGGTTAAGCTTCCAACACCTTTGGTTTATCGAGAACAAAAAGAGACTACTCACAAATCCAAAGAATATCAACACATTTCCACATCAATCAAGTGAGAAATCGAGTATTGTGAGAAAATTGACAAAATCATGTATAATAACAAAGTTTGCAATTTCATAGCCAAATAGCCTACCAACCGTGCCTTTTTCACCCTTGAACAATACGATTAGACAAGGCTCTTGTTTCTAAAGTCAATTCTTCAATTCTTCCATCATCATCAAACATCATTCTTCCTCTTGGAGCATTAGATCAAACTTCTTTGCATCAAATCAAATCAATCCCTTTTAGGTTGAAAGACCTTAATCAAAAGTATTACAAACCTTCATCCTTAAACAAACACAACATTGCTTGTAGACCATCAGGCTGTCTCAAGTGATTTAAATCCATTAGTGATATCCCACTTTGCTTGAGATCAGAAGTCTATCTTCAAGTAGGAAAGATATCATTTAGTCCTTTTGTGTTTGTATCATCACAAGGTCTTGTTGTACCTAGGTTTTGTTCCAAAAACCTTTAAATCAAAATCAATCATCAAGTCAAATCAATCCTTATCCAATCATCAATCAAATCAAGAATCAGATCTTTGCTCCATTCCATTTCATCTCTCAATCTTACATCTTCTTATCTTCCATTCTTCTAAGTTTTCCATTGTATGGTAGTCACTCAATCCCAAGCTAGAAACATGAGGCATGCAACACTCAACAACGCTACCTACAAAGAGAATCCTTTTTCCCATCAATTCTTTCAAGGCACTAAAGTAACAACTGAGGAAGTTCCTGAAGAAACTGAGTTAGTGGAACAAGAAGAAAGACCTACCCAAGTGAACGATTTCCTTAGCGATCCATATAACTTAGAAATGGTTGAAAAAGCCATTAGTCAAAACAATGGTGAAATCTTCTTGAATCTTATTCAAAATTGCATTACATTGCCTGTCGACTTTGATTAATCACTCCTTACTTGAAACATCACCAAAGTTGTTGTTGTTGCTACCACAGACATGGCTTCTAATTCAAATGCTACATCATCACGTGATATCGGTAAAGGAGTTGTTAGTGAACCTTCCACATCAATACCTACATCAATACCCGTATCAACAACCTTCAGCCAGATGATATCTAATTTTAGGTTCAGAAGGTTAGGACGGTTAGAAAGCTTAGGAACATCATATACATCTAAATTAAGCACTAAGACTGACATAGAGGTTTAAACCCTGCATAGGCATCTTTATATTCGTTCCTCCCTAGGCCCGCAGAGGTCTGAACAAAATGCTTTAAATTCCCTCTTTATGTCTACCCTGTATTTAATTGATCCATCCTTTCCTCTAGCTAACACTTCACTTCTAATTTTAGCGACTTAGCATTTGCTTTCTTTTATGCCTTGTTTAGGCTCGTTATTGGTCTGGAATTGTTACTTCTCCTCCCAACCTTCTTTGCAGCCTTGGTGATTTTTGTATCTTTGTAGTTCTCTCCAACCTAAGAATGGACTAAGTTTAGGGGCTCGGTCCTACCTTGGCACCACTCTAAATCTCCCTCCTTATCCCTCGACGACTCCTTTACCTAGGCTCTTGGTATTCCCAAGTCTCGATGGCGTTTGGTATTCTAGTTGTTGGATGGCCGAGATGCCATCTATAAATTCCTAGAGAGATCAAGATATTCTGACCCCTTTTGTGTCTCTGGCATCCTTAGTTATCTGAGAACAGTAGTCCTGTGACTATGCCTATAAAATTAGTTAGCACTGCTTCTCAGATAGCTTTTGACGAGGAAATTTCTATCAAGCGTCTGAAGTATGTCCTTCAAACTTCCCAATCCATAGTTCTTAGAGCCATGTTTAGAATCTTGGGTAGAGAATTCCTATCAAATTCAGATAGATACAGGGTTAACACAGAGATCCCTGCCATGTTCATAGCGACGACAATCTATGTAGAACCAGGAAAAGAGGAAATTGGAAAATTGTGTCAGTGAATCTTCAAGAAGAAATATCTTGGTAACATAGATAAAATTATCCAAAACATTAAACCTGATTGTACCATTACTATGCCTAGATCCTATGATCTTCCAGCTATTAATGGAAGGCCAGCCCCAACTGTCCCCATTATGATTGTTGAGGATTTTCATTCGTTTGTCTCTAGAGAATCTATCATCAAATGAAATCTTGAGTTCTTAATGACCTTCATGCACTTAAGGACCCCAACTGCAGAGAACTAGTTCTACTCCTATTGGCATGATTATGATGTGGGGGTTACTGATATGATGTGCTTTGAGGACTCGGACTCTGAAGAGATGCTTGAAGTATGGCTGGATGGAGGATATACTCAAAGAAATAAACAACCTAGGATAGCTTCTCCGACCGAGGGTGCCTCCAGGATGGATGGAGAGGAGGACTGGCCCCTTAGCTTCTCTCTTTATCTTGCTTTCTTGTATATTGAATATTGGGCTTCTCTTCCCCTTGGTTTTTGGTCCTCGAATTTCAATTTGATGAGATAAAAATGTTTGGTTTATTTTGAATTTGTTCTCAATCTTATTACTAAATTTTAGAATAAATAGAATGTCAGGATCCCCTTGTGAAGTTATGATGAAAATTTCCTTGATTACATTTCTCGAACAATAGTTTCTAATTATTTAATTATTTAATTTATAAAGATGCCTGAGTAATTAACTTGGAAAATTAGCGGGCATTTAAAAACACCATGATAACAGTATGGTAGATAGTTAAAGATAAGTTATCTTTCTGGCTTAATTTATCAAAATGCTTATAGATCTAGGTCTAACTTAGATAAAACTCTTAAAGTAGCCACCCTTGATAAAGATATAAATGATGCTTACAGATGGTATCCATGTTAGTATATTCATGAAGGATGGTGTTTTGAATATGTTTTCAAATAATATGCTAAAATTCCAGTTTTCACTGCTCCCCACAATGACGCATTTTAAGAGCATATGATAATATAGGTACCCTGATGATAATCTAAACAAGATAGGGCTAATTAAGGAAAATATAAAAGAATGCTACAAAAGTTGAGAAGATAAATTTGCAGTTAAAATGGGACACTTATTAAAATCTATTGAATTTCAATCAGAATATGCATATAACTGAATCCTACTATAATGCAGAAGGAAGGAAGAAGGGAAATATTCTGACAACATATACCTACTTAAATAGGATTCAGGGAATAGGGGAGGCTAAATGGAAGAAGGAAAATTTCATACAAGTATAAGATAACATCAGCCCCTACCTATTAAATAGAAAATAACAGTTCAAAGGTCAATAGGCAGATTAAATAAATTTTAGGATAGACCTATCCTGATAGTCTCTTATCCTGAAGTCTAAACATAGATGTAAGGATAGACCTCATGTTAGGGATTATCAGTTTATTATTGTCTCCTCTCTCCTTGATTATGGGATCCTAAGTTGGAACAGGGGCTCTATCAGCTACGGATACCCTAGCAGAAACGTTTATTTAAGCGTCCAAGAGAAAGAAATAAAGGTATGAATCGCTAGAGAATATCAGAAAGTAGATCTCTTTAGCCAAATTTATGTTACTGTTTTAAATGAATGATAGCCATATAATACATAAAGCTTTAGTAAAAATTCTTAATGATTTCAACAAATCTAAATGAAGAACTATACACCTTCCCTAAAAAATTTATTTTCATGAGTTAGGAAGATTATAGTTGATATATCAAATGTATATTTCAAATATATAGGATGTTTTTCCCCCCAAATAATGCACTCCTGAAATACGAATGAAACAACTTTATAATATGCAATAATAGATCTTAAGGACTTTAGATGGTTATGCAAAATGTAGATTTATAAATTTATAGCTATCATTTTCTCATAATACAGAAACAGATAACGAATATATATATATATATATATATATATATAGAGAGAGAGAGAGAGAGAGAGAGATTCACAAAATAATAAGATGGATTTAAGAGACTGTAATAGGTTTATTAACACTTGACGGAGATGTAGACTCTAGTATAAGAAGTGATACTTCGCATAAAGGAGTGACCTTATTCATTCCAAGATTAAAACTGTCTTTTAATCACCCTCCCAATTATATCCTCTTTTTTTCATTTAAGATTAAAGTTGCCATTTATTTACCTTTTTAATCCAGAAGGATGTAAGTATGTGTAGAAGTTAAGCTGTGCAGGTACAGGTATTGCAAGTATGATTTGAATCTACACACCTAGAGCATGGAAATAAGGCGAAACAAGGACAGTTGTGGATATAGTATCAGAAAACCAGAAAGCCAAAAGATAGACCAAAATAGACATTTTTCAAGAAGAAGGAACAATCAGCTAAATAGAGATACCAAATATTACAAGGATTGAGCAGAATACTGGCAATACAATACAGAGAAATTCTAGATTGTAATTTAATAGAATCCAAAGGTCCCCTTGGCCATAAACAAATGGATAAGTCCATTTCTGATGTAAATGAGGGAATGCCCTCATATTTTTATGTAAACTACTGATCTAGACTTCAGTCCCAGGCGAGATTGGAGGTTTTCTTCTCCATTCTTTCCTACCAGTGCCCGAAGTGAATGGAGATTTTTAATTTCATTTTATAAGTAATAAATTTTTTTGGCTTCAGCCTTTTATCAATAAAAAAAAAACTGAGGAAGTTTCTGAAGAAACTGAGTTAGTGGAACAAGAAGAAAGACCTACCCAAGTGAACAATTTCCTTAATGATCCATGTAACTTAGAAATAGTTGAAAAAGCCATTAGTCAAAACAACAGTGAAATCTTCTTGAATCTTATTCAAAATGGCATTAAATTGCCCACCGACTTTGATGATTCGCTCCTTACTCAAAACATCACCAAAGTCGTCGTTGTTGCTACCGCAGACATGGCTTCCAATTCAAATGCTACATCATCACGTGATACCGATAAAGGAGTTGTTAGTGAACCTTCCACATCAATACCTACATCAATACCCGTATCAACAACCACGCCATTAGTCTAATTGACACAAGAACAAATCCAACAGATCCTAATCATTTTCCCAAACACTACTGCGCACAATAGCACTCACACAATGACAAATACTACTCAAGGAGCAAGTGCTAATGTCAACAACATAGGGCAGATTTCCATGCCTTTGCCTACATCATCTATGTTTCAAACAATGGGCATGAAGACATCTATAGCTTATCAATATATACCCCCTCCTACAATTGGTATGACCTCCACGGGGTTTTCAGTTGCACAATTTGGAGGAGCAGGAGCTTATGTGCCACCATTTACTCCGTAGAATGCTCCAGATTTAGCCCAACAATTTAATGAACTCAAAAAACTTGTGCATGGTTTACAAAATGCGGGAAAAAAGGAGTTTTCTTTTGAGGAGATTTGTCCCTATCCATTTGACAAGTCCATCACAATGCAACCATTCCCCCCCAAACTTTGAGATGCCTAAATTTGAGAAATACAAAGGTGAAACATGTCCTCTACAACATCTCAAAGAATTTTACATCGCATATCAAGAAGTTGCATATAACGAAAATTACCTAAAAATACTCTTCACTAGGAGTCTTAGAGGCACAGATTTGGAATGGTTCATGGTCCTTCCTTATGGATCAATCTCTACTTTCTTTGATCTCGCAGAGAAGTTTGTTGGACAATATTCATATAACATTGAGCATCAAGCAACACTCAATGATTTGTGCAATACGAAACAAAATAATGTAGAAACCTTTGCTAGTTTCTTACAATGACAAAGACATATTGCAAATCGCATGCCATGGAAAATACCTGATAGTCACTTAATTGACATCTTCACAAAGAATTTGATCTTAGAGATATCCTTCCAAATGAAAATGGCTTCACCTGACACCTTTGAATCCCTTGTCAAGAAGGGAAAAGATATTGAAGATGGCATTTTTCAAAGAGGAAGCATCAAACATTATACTCCTTCCAACAACGATAAACCAAAATTCTGGAGTAAGAACAAAGGAGTTGTCAATGATGGAGTGATTGATGCCAAGCATGTTCAAATTGTTCAAGCATCCAACAATAATAATCAAAACAATCACAATAATAAGCATAATCAAAATCAAAATCACAACAATAATCAAAATCAAAATGAGAACAATCAAAATCAGAATCAAAACAATCAAAATTAGAATCAGTATCAAAACAACAATCAACAACAACCGCACAACCAATCATATTTATTCCCTTGTAACAACAACAACAAAAACAACAAAAACAAAAACAACAACAACAACAACAACAAAAACAACAACAACAACAACGACGACGACGACGACGACGACGACGACGACGACGACGACGACGAAAACGACGATGACGATGACAATAACAACAATCGGCAATGATGACAATTTGTAGCATTAGCAGAACCCCTAGACGTGATCTTTAAACAACTTTCGGATCAAGGAATGATAATCTATCCAAATACTCAGCCTTTTGATGATAATCAACCCAAACCTGCTTGGTATAGAGATAATGAATATTGTGATTATCATCACATCAAAGGGAATGATACCAAGAAATGCATGAAGCTCAGACACTTTGTTCAAGATCTCATTGAGGATGGAAAAATCAAACTTGAAGGTCAAAATGCATCTTCATCTAATGCAAAACTTAAAGTCTACAATCAACCCTTCCCATCGCACAATCAAAACAATGCATCCAATGCAATCCCATATGATTACTCTACCGATACTATCACAGGAAATGATCGAACATGTGGGAGTCTAGAAGAAAATAATATCTTTGGGTTTGACACTTTTTGTGGCCACATTGAAGAATCTGACACACATGTCAATACAATAATCCTCAAAGTTGTTGATTGTAATGCTACCACACACAGATCCAGAGTCACTGTCCAAGCTGCTGATAAACCTTATACATCTGCAAATCCACTAGCTGCACCATCTACCGCTACTCATCTTGCCTCACGCTATGAATTATTGGCTCAGTTAGGAAAGGCGTCTGCATGTATATCCATTCTAGAACTCCTACGTACCTTACCTTCATAAAGAAATCATTGAAGATGCTCTAAATGAATCCCATGTCCCTGAGAATATCAACGCTGCTCAATTCCAAGCTATGATCAGGAACTTAGCTGCACAAGAGCACCTTGTCTTCACCGATAAGGACTTTTTTGGTCCTGACCTTCATCATAATAAATCCCTCCATATCGAATCCAAAATCAAGTCCACAAAAATAAAATGAGTCCTTATAGATGGTGGATCTGGTTTAGATTTGTGCACATCAAAAATGATTCATAACATCAGTCTTTCTGAGGACCTCCTGGATGTAGATAAGTGGCTCACAATAAAGGCCTATGACGATAGAGAATGAGAAAGCAAGGGTTTGATCACACTACCCTTACAAGTGGGTCTGACCTTGATTAAAACTATTTTCCATGTGCTAGATCTAGATCTACCATACAATATCTTACGGGGATGACCCTGGATACATGTTATCAAAGGTGTACCCTCTACTTATGATCAATGTCTCAAGTTCCCACATCATGGTAGAGAAATCACGATCCCTGGAGATCCTGAGCTCTTTCAATACTGCAAGAGACTGGAAGGCAAAAAATCCAACTACTGTCCATTGAATGAATTTGGCCGACATTTCAATAAAGAAACCTTTGTTCTGAGCACTTCCTCAGTTCTAGAAAAGACATCAGAAACACTAGCTAATCAATCCAAAGGAAAGGAAAAGGTTATTGAATACAAAGCCTTTGGATCTGAAGCAAATACCACCTTTATAGATCAAGGCGTGGGAGAATATAAATTTGAAAGTGCTCTATGCATTGGACAACTCCCTTTGTCCCCGAAGTCCTATGGAAGACCATCACCATTACCTCCCTCTAAAGACAAGGAGCTCATGCATTGCAAAATAACCACTTTTGAACATTGAGGGTCCTTATCAGATGAACACATGGAATACAATGTCCTTGATTGGCTCTACAACAACGAAGAAGAAAAACTTGTGACCTTCCCTAAAGGAAAGTATATCAAGGTCACTCCCATTTTTGAAAGCATGGGGTGTCATGGTACTATTCTTGGTGCTAATGAAACTGGTAAGAAGAAAATTATAACAACCAATGGCTATCCTTGAGGACATGGATTGGGTTCCATAGAAACTAAGACTAACTTTGCTAAGGATTATTGTTTAGCCGCCTCGAATTCAAACACTGAAGAAGAGTTCTTCAAAATTCCTTTCCACTATGTTGAAGATTACCTTGATGACCTTAACCATGTCTTCACTATCACCCAATATGACCTTTCATCTCCTTGTCTTCCCCTCACAAACCCTAAATTTATTGAATGGGATCAGCAAGATTCACCACCAGCTTTGGATGTTTATGATTCGGATGAGGCAGTTTTATCCCTCTTTGGACTTAATAATCTCCAAGAATATGAACATCAAATTCACTATAGTGATAAAGCCTACTTCGGTAGCTAGGTCAATTCTCTTAGTCGCAAAAATGACAATAAAAATAAAAAATAAAAATACAAAAACATCCCCTGGTGAAAACCTCTTGCAAGCACCTTTGGATGAAGAAAAAGATAAAATAAAGGATGCATCCTCTAGTGAAAACATTTATGAGGCTCTAGAGGAGGGAGAAGCTGACCTGCCATTCATATCATTAGAATAAGAAGTGTCCTCTATGATTATCGAAGACACTATCCCAATCAATCTGGGCATAGAAGTAGATCCACACATCACTTACATTGTAGTTTCTCTCAGTGATCAAGAAAAGAAAGACATGATGACATTCCTTCATAAACATAAAATCAACTTTGCCTGGACCTATAAGAAAATGCCCAGGCTTGATACAGATCTTGTCATGCACCATCTTGCTGTGGATCCCAATGTGAAACCTGTTAAACAAAAAATCTGCAAGATGCATCTGCAAGTCGCATTGGTAGTCAAAGTAGAGCTTTAGAAGATGCTAGATGCTGAAGTAATCAGACCTATATACTATCCTGAATGGGTCTCCAATATTATGCCAGTAGGAAAACCTGTTGGGGGCATTTGCATCTGCACTGACTTCAGAGACCTAAATCTTGCATGTCCTAAGGATGATTTTCCACTCCCAAATATTGACATTATAGTGGATTTGACTACTGGACACGAGATGTTATCCCTCATGGATGACTTATCTGGTTACAATCAAATCAGGATAGCACCAGAAGATCAGCACAAAGCTGCATTCATGACACCTTGGGGTACCTTGTGTTATTAGGTGATGCCCTTTGGCCTTAAGAATGTCGATGCCACATTTAAGAGAGAAATGCCAACCATCTTCCATGATCTCCTACATGTCATCATGGAAGACTATGTGGATGATCTTTTAGGTAATTCCAAGACATGAGAATCACACATTCCTATCCTCACTACCATTTTTGAGCGATTGGAGAAGTATAAGATTTGGCTAAATCCCAAGAAATGTGTCTTTAGAGTACTTGTGGGTAAGTTGATGGGATACATTGTGTCACAACGTGGAATAGAAGTTGACCCAAAGAAAGTAAAATCCATCCTCAAGATGCCACCTCCAAAAACATTGAAAAAGTTGCCTAGCTTAGAAGGAAAACTACAGTCCATCAAGAGATTCATGTCACAGCTGGCAGATAAGGTGCATCCATTTTCTCATCTCTTGCGCAAGAATATCAAATTCCAATGGGATTGCTTATGTCAAAATGCATTTGAGAATATAAAAGGCTATTTGGAAAATCCACCTATGCTGGTACCACCTGTTGCTGGCCATCCTCTAATTTTGTACATATCCACTACAGAGGTTGCATTGGGAGCCCTTCTGGCACAATTAGATGATACCGGTAAAGAGTGAGCAATTTATTATCTCAGCAAGACTCTTAATGGTTATGAATTGAATTATTCCTCATTGAGAAAGCATGTTTGGCTATTGTCTTCTGTATACAGAAACTACGACATTATATGCTCAATCATAAGATTCACCTTGTTGCCAAAATTGATCCACTCAAATATCTCCTGTCATGTGCTGCTCCTACTGGTCGTACAACGAAATGGGTTATGATCCTTAGTGAATTTGACATTGTTTATGTGGATCACAAAGCTATCAAAGGACAAGTTATTGTAGATCAGTTAGCTGAAGCACCTATTGACGGTAAACATCCACTCATAACAAAATTTCTAGATGAATCAATCCTCAATCTTGCCCTGAGTACCCCATGCAAAAAAAATTTTGATGGATCCTTTACTCAGAAAGGATCGGGGGTAGGAATCTTGTTTGTTACACAAAAAGGGGATCTCATCCCTAAATATTATAAATTATAATTTCCTTGTACAAAAAATATTGCAGAATATGAAGCCCTTGTACTTGGCCTCCGTCAGGCCATACAATAGAAGATTCTCAATTTGTTGGTACTAGGTGATTCACAATTGGTCATCAAACAAGTTATGGATGAATATCAAACAAAGGATGATAAGTTGCTTCCCTATCATCGTATAGTTGAGGACCTCAAACCACATTTCAATGAATTGGTCTTCCAACAAATTCCTCGCACAAACAACAAAGCAGCTGACGCCATGGCTACTATCGGGTCCCTGATCACCATGCCAAAACATAATACACGGTGTGAGTTTATCATTGATAATATTAGGGTCCCTGCCTGTGACAAACCAAATTCTGAAATGGTGTGTGAGATTGCTGATCCTAACTCCCCATGGTACCAAGAAGTATACTCCTACCTTTGTGATAGACATACCCCACTTGCCTTAACCCCCAATCAACGCAAAACTTTCATTCGTCGCACTTATTGATACACAATCCTTGGTGATACCCTTTTCCAAAAGCATTTCGATGGAACTCTTCTAAGGTGTCTGAATTCTGATGAAGCACAAACATCCTTGGAGGAGGTACATCAAGGAATTTGTGGGGCTCACTCTAGTGGACTCACTTTGGCTAAGAAGTTGTTACGCACTGGATATTACTGGCCTACTATGGAATAAGATGCTTACAACTATGTGAAGAAATGTATGCCTTGTTAGTAGCACGATGATTTGATACACACTCCATCCCAATCCCTTTAGCCCACCATCACACCTTGGCCCTTTTCCCTCTGGGGTATCGACCTCACTGGCCAATTTTTCCCTAAATCTTCCAATGGCCATAAATACATCCTTGCCGCTACTAAGTACTTTACCAAGTGGGTCGAAGTTGTTCCTCTCACCTACACCACTGGAAAATAGATCTCAAAGTTCATTTTGAACTATCTTATCTGTCGCTATGGCATTCCTCAAGACATTGTTACTGATAATGGAGGACCTTTCAAAAACAAGGATGTCACAGAGCTGTGTAGGAAATTCAGCATTACCCACCATACCTCTTCCAAGTACTTTTTGCAAGGCAACTGTCAAGCAGAGGCTACAAATAAAACTATCCTTAAAGTCCTCAAGAAAATAGTCGATGAAGCTGGCCGCGATTGGCACCTTCACCTCAATCTCTCCTTTTGGGCCTACCGCACCTCCATTCAAACCCCCACTAGAGCCACCCCCTTTGCCCTTGTTTACGTCACCGAGGCTATTCTACCCATCAAAATTGAGCTCCCTTCCCTCAGAATTTCTCTTGAGAATCTGTTGTCCGAAGAAGAATATAGAGTTTCCCACTTGCAAGACCTAGAACTCCTTGATGAGAGATGCCTTAGTGCCCTAAACCACCTCTGCGTATATCAAAAATGCCTCCGCCTCCAGTTCAACAAAAGGATTAAACCTTGTCAGTTTGAGGTTGGTGATCTTGTCCTGCAGCACAATATGAAGAACCTCTAGAACCATGACAAGAAAGGAAAGTTTGAACCTAATTGGTTGGGGCCATTCATCATCACAACAAAGTATGGGTCTAAAACTTATCATATTGCTTCACCAAAGGGATATCTGATCCCTGATCCTGTAAATATTGTACATCTCAAGCGCTTCTATGCTTGATCCTTCAGCAGTCCATTGTATAGCAAAAAACTATCAAAATCCAAAAAAAAAATTAGAAAAATAGAAAATCCAAAAAACATAAAAAAAGGAAACAAATAAAAAAAATCAAAAAATTCAAAAAGCATAAAAAATATAAAAGCTTGAAAAAATATCAAAAAATAAAAAAAGAGAAAGAGAAATAAAATCATCCATCTGTGAAAACCACTTCGGTGGCGCAATGGATAAGTACCATGGTAAAAACCTATTTTAGGCACCATGTGTAGTCAGATCCACCATCTGTTTCCACCATCTTTCATACAACCTCCATCACCTTCCATAATAAATTCACTACCCATATCTGTGCAGGTAGTCCCCTGACCATTTTCCACTTTTGCAATAAAATCGCATTCCCGCACGACTGAGCTTACCCTATCAACACTGAGCTTTATTTTAGACACAGTGATCACAAATGTTTCCAACAAATCAATAGACAGATTGACTTTCCTAGTTTCGTTCTATTCACAAGCAATTGCCAGCAAATTCCTGTTTCACTCAATCAATCTTTTGCCTATCAGGATGCATCCTTCCAGTGTCGGCCATTCTGTCAATTCTCACATCAAAATTATTCACTGCAAGAAATTTTAGACTGAATGACTACTTGGTCAAGATGCCTTTTTGTTAATTTTATCTTGTGTTTCAATGTGGCCTTCTCGTGACAACCTTGATCTTTCATATCTTGGTTCATTATGGTGAGTACATATTGGAATACATGTCAGTTGTGGTATGATCTGCTTGTCATAGATTGTTAGTGCATTTATGTTTGATATTTAGTTATGAATATGTATGCCTCACTATGGACAGGATTCACGCATCTCAAATCCCTAAAAATATCTGGATGTATTGTGTCTCCTCATGACCAACATTTCATAGGTCTCATCATACCTCATATCTTGCATTCTTGTTCCTAGCAACCTATTTGTCTGAGATTCTAGTCCACGCAAAGGAACCATGTCACTTGTGTTTTCTAGCACATGGTGCATAACTCCTTTTGCAAAATCAAACTATGGTGTGCTCTCCAACATTAACTTGATATAAATTCCACTGTCATCATGTAGTTAGGATCGCATTTTATCTAGGTCATATTGCACTTTGCATTTTGCTCTTGGCAAAGGTTTCTGTTTATTCCCCCTATCTAGCTACCTAGGTGATTCTATTAGCCCTATTTGATACACACAAAAACAGTGTCCTCATATGTCCCATTTACATTCATTCATTAGGTTAATTTACTATTCACTAAGTCCATTCATTAATTATTACTCATTATAGTTGCATTATTACTTCATTCATTACTCATTAATCATATAGTTCCATTCATTAATTATCTATTACATTCATCATTATAGTTGCCTTGTTAATCCATTAAAATCATTCATTTTAGTTTATTCATTTCATTAACCATCACATTGCATCATTATACATAATATACATCCATCTATAAGCATTTCACATATACAATATGCATCTCATCCCTGCATCACAAATCGGTCAGCATAATCATATAAATTCATCTCATCCTACATGTCAGTCATAAACACCATATATACATATAAAATCATAACACATCATATCTATCCTGCATAAACATCACATCATGTCATAACATAAAATAGATCATCATCATTATAAAAGTCCATGAATATATATAGTCCATCATACGTCAGTATCTCAAATTGTCATACAAAAATGTGTATAAAAAATAGTCTGATAAGAGTCATAACGGTGGTTGTGATGGCCCCGCACCCCTGCTAGGGTGGGGTGGTAATCCCACTGATCCTTGGGAATCATGACCTGTACTCCGGGATGAAGATCTCTCTGAGTACAGTGGATCCCATTCTGCCTTTGGCACGACTCTGTGATATAAGGACATGTAATACATGGCCTCCCATCCTCTCCTGTTGGCATCCCTCTGTGCTGCAAATGCATTTGCTAGCACCTCCCAAACCTGTCATTGTGCCTACATCACGAGCTACATATCGCTCTGCCCTATAGCCCTCTACTCATATCTGCATAACATCTTGTTGTGTTGTCAAAGCTGCTATCTGCACTGACATGGTTGCCAACTCCTCCCCAGCACCCCCTCCTGTCCACCCATCCTAAACTCTCCACTGTCCACCCGGGCTTGTAGCAAGTCTAATGCACTCTATGCACCATCTCCTCGTGCTATCTCTGATGCTAAATCTCCTTGTACTCGGGTCAACTCCATCCGTAGACTACTAGCTATAGCCTGGGAGGTGGCCAATAGTCCCTGTAACTTCAAGATCTCTACATGTGCGCTACTCTCAGTCGCTTGAGATATAGCCTGTAACCCCTGTACTCTCCCAAGATCATTCTATAGACTATCCCGCTTCGCCACTACCATGTCATGAACATCTGAGGCTATGTGTCTGGCTAGTGGCCCCTATCCCTGTCCTAGTGGCCCCTGTACCTATGGTCCATGTCCATGTGCCTGTCCCTATATATCTGGGACCACTGGTGGCTACCTCCCTGCAGGTATCTCTATCTGTCCCCATCACCTCTGTGCCGCTACTCTTGTCTGGACTCTCCTACCCCCAGTCTCTCCTCCATCTCCTCTCTCCTCATCACCATCATCACCATCATGTCCTCCTCCCTCCTCTCCCTTCCCAGGCTGCTCATCTGCATGTACCACACCTGGAACTGTCAATTTGATCGGCATGTGGGCCGCCCACTACTGTGCATATGCTAGGACGATTCTAGCATCATGTAGCGGCTCTCATGCTCTGATCCATGGCACCTTGATCATGCCTATCCATGATCCACAAGCTCCCCACAAGTCTACTCCCATACCCCAAATACTGCCTACCTCTCGAGTCACCAAGGGATGAGGAAATCCATCTGGCATGACCTTCTGAACCTGTTCCATCTTTCAACATACCCTTGATGACATGTACTTGGAAATGACATAAGGCGTCTGTCCTATCAACCAACAATCAGTCTGTACAAATCTGAGATAATATGATTCATAACGCCCATCCTTAGTGTATCTATCATGTTGTGGGACATGGTGGCCCCATGCCTCGCACCCTGCATATGGTGCCCACTGAATGTCACCCATCTCGTGCAAAGTCTGATGCTAGTATCCAATCAATTATGTAGACTCATAGCTAATCGGTGGCCTATACCTATATGCAAATGGCTCATAAGCCTGCCTAGTCTCACATGTGTGAATAGGGCATATGACAACTATATGCTCCCAAGCCCATACCAGTAGAAAAGTACATCTCGGTCCTAGTGCCCTACCCTTACGGTAAGAGCACATATGAAGATCATAGTATAACTGACCAAGTATCGTGTAAGACCAGTAGTAATGTTGTCCCTCCTCCACCATGCTACTCAATACCTATGCCTAGCCGATAGGGAATCCCTTCCCTGCATGGTCTGGCATCATCCATCCCCCTACCAAACCTGCCAAATACAAAGCCACCCATCGCAACCATGGTCATGCTGCCATTGCCCTAGCCCATGACATCCACTGTCGTGAAGTCAGTATATTTGTGTATCTCCTCCCAAAGGCCATCTCCATGTGCATCTCTTGTTAATCTCTAAGTTCTGTTGATGATTAGTGACCAACACTTAGTCATTCACTTAGGCAGTTTTAGTTGGCTATCACTGTGGCCAAGCTAAAACTATACAAGGCCGAGCAACATTGCCGAGCAGTTTTCAGTTTACCTAGTTACATTGCCGAGCCGAGTAGGACACAGAGATGTTAAGTACCGAGCGACAAAGAAGTCAAGTGCCGAGCAGAACAATTTTTGTATACATGTCTGGAATGATACAAACTTCGAGGATAAGTGATCTGGTCGACTTATATAAGCTTTTTGGGTCGACCTATGTATGCATTTAATATTCTTCTACGGAGTTAGTTATGCATTTAATTGTTTTATCCTATGCATGAACATTAATTGTAATACCATCAAGGTATGGGTATTAGATCTTGATCATTGATCTAGATCTTATCATGAGACTTGAATGGATATATTAGATTTCTTTGAAACCCTATTTGTATATGTGTGCGTGTAAGAAGAGCAGCTGAAGTGTGGTGACTGCATTTTCAAGTGAAATGCACAGAGGGTTATTTTGTGAAGAAGCAGAGATCAAGTAGAGTGACAACACAGTGAACAACAAAGTAGATTTATATCAGATTATGAGATCATAGAAGGTACTGGAAAGAGGAGATATGTCATCAACATCATAGTGCATAACGAAGGATCAATACTTGAGACATTCTAATCATTGTATCAGGTGAAAATCTCTTAACAGAGTGGTTCTAGCAGACCTTTCTTTATCTCCTAACAGAGTGCTTACTTCATTGTAAGTTCAAATCCTTTCACGGGGTAGATTGTAATGATCTTTAGCTCTTAACCGGGCAGACCTTTAACAGGGTAGATTACATTTTGTAATCAACATTTGTAACCTTAACAGGTACACTTTATTACTACAGTAGTGGAGAATTTTGTGGGTGTCATCCCCACCCCAGTTTTACCTATTTGGGTTTCTGGGTTTCTGGGTTACCAAGTTATTGTGTTATGTGTTATTTATTTCATTGTGTGGATGCTATCTGAGGTTACATTAGATTCATATATGTATGAATGTGGATCAGTTTGTTTTAAGTGTTTAAATTCGAAGATCTGATTCACCCCCCCCCCCCTCATTATCT
>MU227348.1:93482-132081 GCA_018584345.1 Thuja plicata
ATCCACCTTGCAGCTTCATAAACAATTTTTGGATAAGTACAACTTAACCCCACCAGCAATCAGTGACAAAAACAAGGGGGAAGATGGTAAGGAAATTGGAAAGGATACAACATGATACATCAGTACAGAACAAGTACACTTGTATATAAATTTTTTGACGACATGTAAACTTTTTGTATGGATTATTCCGAGTATATTCCTAGGGGGAGTACTTAGGCAATATTTTGGTGAAATGAATGGAAGTAATGATAAGTATTTTTGCCACTAATATCAAAGGGGGAGATTGTTAATCTCTAAGTTTTGTTGATGATTAGTGACCAACACTTAGTCATTCACTTAGGCAGTTTCAGTTGGCTATCACTGTGGCCGAGCTAAAACTATGCAAGGCCGAGCAACATTGTCGAGCAGTTTTCAGTTTGCCTAGTTACATTGCCAAGCCGAGTTACATTGCCGAGCCAAGTAGGACATAGAGATGTTAAGTGCCGAGCGACAGAGAAGTCAAGTGCCAAGCAGAACAGTTTTTGTATACATGTCTGGAATGATACAAACTTCAAGGATAAGTGATCTGGCCGACTTATATAAGCTTTTGGGCCGACCTATGTATGCATTTAATATTCTTCTACGGAGTTAGTTATGCATTTAATTATTTTATCCTATGCATGAACATTAATTGTAATACCATCAAGGTATGGGTATTAGATCTTGATCGTTGATCTAGATCTTATCATGAGACTTGAACGTATATATTAGATTGGTTCGAAACCCTATTTTGTATATGTGTGTGTGTAAGAAGAGCAGGCGAAGTGTGGTGACTGCATTTTCAAGTGAAATGCACAAAGAGTTATTTTGTTAAGAAGCACAGATCAAGCAGAGTGACAACATAATGAACAACAAAGTAAATTTATATCAGATTATGAGATCATAGAAGGTACTGGAAAGAGGAGATTCATCATCAACATCAGAGTGCATAACGAAGGATCAATACTTGAGACATTCTAATCATTGTATCAGGTGAAAATCTCTTAACAGAGTGGTTCTAGTAGACCTTTCTTTCTCTCCTAACAGAGTGCTTACTTCATTGTAAGTTCAAATCCTTTCACAAGGTAGATTGTAATGATCTTTAGCTCTTAACCGGGCAGACCTTTAATAGGGTAGATTACATTTTGTAATCAACATTTGTAACCTTAACATGTACACTTTATTACTGCATTAGTGGAGAATTTTGTGGGTGTCATCCCCACCCCAGTTTTACCTATTTGGGTTTCTAGGTTACCAAGTTATTGTGTTATGTGTTATTTATTTCATTGTGTGGATGCTATCTGAGATTACATTAGATTCATATATGTATGAATGTGGATTAGTTTGTTTTAAGTGTTTAAATTTGAAGATTTGATTCACCCCCCTCTAAGTATCTTGCTTTCCCATTATTGTATTTCCAACATCTCTAACCCCTCGGAGCAATACTCGGGTATCAGCCCCCGCACTGACACTCTGTAAATCCTCCACACATCATGTAGAGTAATAGTAGCTTCCCTTGTGGGCAAGTGAAAACTCAAGGTAGTACTATGCCACCTCTTGATCAATGCCGACATGAGCACATTATGCGCTCTCAAGTGGGGCAAGAGGTGCACATGCTTCAATCTGTACAAGGTAACTATACCCCAATCCTCTGTCGTCAGCTCATGCTCCAGCGCCATCATCGCTAGATAACACTCCCTCACCTGGAAGGTAATCATATCCTCCTACATCCACCAAATACCCATGTCAGATCTCAGATAACACTCTTTCTTGATTTGGGGCATCGAAAAAATGTCCCTAGCCTGATCCGGGGCATCAAAAAATACTTTCAGACCCCCCTATCCCTCCTTTCCCTCTTTTTCCTCTATTTCTGGGTCAATCAGCGGAGACGTTGATTTACCCTCGTAGACGACGATTCTTCCTACCGCCAATCTGCAGAGACGACGATTTAGGCCACCACCTCTTTTTCGCGTAGACAGCGGAGTTCTTACTCTGTCGCCTCCGCACTATTTTTCCTCCTCCCCTCTGCCCGCGCAGATGGTGATCGTGCGATCTCTGTCTGCGCAGATGTTAATCACCGATCGACCGTCTGCAAACCCAGTGATTGGTTGATCACCGTCTGCGTTGCGGGCCGGTTCAGAGCGTATTTTGGGTGCCATAAATGCAATAAAATACCATAAATGCATAATTGACTAGGAGGCCTTCGATTACTCACCGGTGGTCCGGCGTCCACAGGTCGCTGATGGATCCTAACTTGCTCTCCAAGCTGTGCACGCTCTAGAATCTCTTCCATCGCTTCTCTCTTCTTCCGTCTTTTTTCTCTCTGTGAGTGAAAATGACTTCTCTTTGGGCCCCGGTGGACTATTTATAGCCCCTTGGACCCGTTTCTTCCGACCTTCTCCCCATTTCCTGCTCTAGTCCCCATTTTTCCTCCATTTCTTCTGGACACGCCATGCAATTGGTTTTCTTTCCCTCTCTTCCTACCTTTTTTGAGAAAAATTTATTATTTTTTCCTATTATTTTCTCGAGGGGGCACACTCCTCTACCCTCGTCACCTTAGATTTTCTTGACCTTTCTAGGGCATCTTATTTTCTTTTCTTTGACGCGACGCCACTTTCGATGCCGCATTAAAGAGGGGCAAAATGTAGACGTCCAAAATCGTCCTTATATTAATTTAATTAATATTCCCATAACATTATAGTTAATTTTAATTAATTATATTTGTTATATTCTTCTATCTATTTAATTAATTTATTTAATTAAATGTGATTCATTTTCATAGTATTTAATCTTAATTTAAATACGATTTCCCCTTTAATGTACTAAATCTTATTTATATACTTTCCCTTCATTTATCCCTTTTAAATAAATTTATAATTTATTTATTCCTTCATATGACATAATTCTACTAAGCCATAATTAATCTAAATCTAACTTGGATTAAACTAATTTGAACCTAGATCCTACCCTACCTCACATCACTCTCACCAAATAGACCTACTCACTAATTAACTAAGGTTAATTAGGCTAATTTCTTGATTTCTACACATATTAGTCCTAATTATTTGCTCACACACGTGTGAGCAAATTTTCAAAAATTAATTTTTCCAAATAATCCTAATTTGGTGCCAACAAGGTTTTTTACAACCTTGATGACACTTTCTTACACTTTCTAAAAGTGTTTTATTGTACAAAAACTCTTACACCTCTTACAAGATCCTTCACATGTGTATTTTAAGTACACCTTGACCCATCACATCACAAGTTGCTCACACATGTGTGAGAAAACTTGGCCTCTTGCATGACTTATGTGTCCCTCATGTGACACCTATGTGGATGCCACATGAGCTCCACCTCATCCAAGCCCTCTCTTTCTTCCCAAAAATCTATAAATAGAGGCCATTGCCAAGAGCAAATCATCTCCATTTTTATGCATTGTTATCATGCTAGTTTAGCTTTAGAATTCTTAATTTAGTTTTCATGTTCATGCTTTCATGCTTGTAATATAGATATTACATGTTAGGATTAATGGAATGAATCTTAGATTTCCTTTGATCTTGCATATAATCGTGGCATAGTCTTGCATTTGCAATCATGTGATAAGCTTGAGACAAGTTTTCAATACTTGCTTTTGAGTTCTTTACTCTCATTAGCTTGCATCTTTAATCATCAAGTGAGATTTTAATATTGTGTTGGGAGAGCACACCCACATATTTCTCTAAGAGCAAATCAATAAGGCATTGGGTGCGCTTGTTTAGCTCATCTGAGGTTGTAATGAAAGTTCTTGTTTTTAGATTTCATCTTAAACATGCTAACTCTTTGAATCTTGTTTCTAATGACTAACCTTGATGTTTGCATGTTTTAGTGTTGTCCTTTGTAGGTATACTTTCTATCACATACACTTAGGACATTTATAACAAGGAATGATCAATAAAATGATCTGCAACCCACCCAACACTCTCACCTTCAAAACACTCCTATGAGGCCTAGGCTCCTTATAGCCTAAAAATGACCTTTTTAGACACTTAACTCCAAACTTATACAAACAAATCTATGAACTAAGAACCTTTTTGGATACCCTTTATCCCCTTACAAAACATACCAAAATCTTTTGTGTTGTTCCTTTGGACCAACTGTCCCAAAACTTGAATGTACCCTATTTTAGAGAGGGCTAAAACATCCACTTTACAAAGCAAGTGTATAAGGATCTCACTCCCAGAACCCAATACTTTCAAAATCCTTCACAAATGACTCCAATGCAAGGGAAAACCAACAAATTTGGGCCTCATACCCCTGCAACTATGAAACCCTCAATTTGGCTTCAAACAACCCTTAAAACTAGGGCCTTCTAAATCTCCCACTTCCCAAGACTTCAGACACTAACCATTGATGGATTCACCATGTCATTGTCATTCTAAGACAACCCAAATCATTAGACATACCCCTCCTTAAGGTAGGTTTCTGGTTGCTGCTCCAATCCAAGCAATTTCAACCCTTCACAACCCTCAAACTTGGTGATCACCTTCTTAATTCAACTCATCTGCAAAATATCATGTTAGGATAATAATATATATGTCATTTAGGCACCATTCCATGAGAAGCAGACATGACATTCATGGAATAACCCTCCTACATTAGGATTTGGTCAAACTATTATGTAAAAATAGTGATTTAATAAGAATGTCAATGCAAAATTATATAAATCTGAGACAAAAGGTTCTTCAAAGCATTCAAACTCGTATTAAACAATAGTATGGATGTATTCAAATCATTAGAAACAAAATAAAACTCCTAAGAATTCAAATCATGCAATGCAAACATAAGGAGAATGTAAAATTTTGACTTTTATTTGCAAATATGAATAACAGTCTGTACTTCCAGTGTCTCCCCCTCCGTACAATCATTGAAATCCTTTATATAGACTCCCTACAAACTTCCCCCAACTGATTTGGATCGGTTACATGGCTTTGTTAAGCCATTAAATTCCCTAAAACCATTTCCCACTATTTTTCAACTAGCCATTACATTTTGAATATTTGAATTACAAACTTTAGGAAAATGATTTAATTTCATCTTAATTTGAAAACCATTGACACTTATGGATTCCAAATACCTTATTAAACACTCCTAGACTCTCCTAGCCTATTCAAACATCACATTGTCATCATTTTCAAAATTTTAGGTCCTTATCAGGACCTTCAGGACATTACATTCATTTATTACATTTGTTGCACTTATACATTATGGGCTTCAATACATTGAGATTGATTTCATCCCAAGACTTAATCTCTCCTCCATGCCTCCGTGGTGTCTTCATCCTTTTCTTTGTCTGCTTATGAGGTGCTCCTGCACCACTCACCTTGGGGGTCGTTTAAACCAGAGCAGGGTCTCAGACAAGGGGACCCTCTCTCCCCTTACCTATTCCTGATGGTGGCGGAGGTGCTGGCGCGGAACCTTTTGGACCTGAAAAATATTGGAACTATTGCTAGAATTAAGTCAGCTTCCAATCTCGCCCCAAAGGTTATCCAACAATTTGTGGATGACACTTTCCTCTTTGGGAAGTCCTGTATTAGGGAAGCCAGGGAATGAAAAGAACTATTGAATGACTATGTTGTGGTACCACGCCAACAAATTTACTACTATAAGAGCAAAATTTTACTTCTTTAATATTGAGTATAGAACACAACAAAATATTCTAGATTTCCTTGGTTGTACGTGGGATGAGCTTCCAGATACCTACCTGGGTATCCCACTCATGGTTAAGGAGGTCTCAGATCAATTCTAGAACACTATCCTGGAGAAAATGTAGAAAAGGTTGGCTGGGTGGAAGGGAAAGTTCTCAGTAACGTGGGGAAATTGCAATTACTGTTGGCATCTCTCCAAGGTATACCAGTCTACTTCCTTTCTCTCTTCAAAATTACTGACAAAATGGTGGAAAAGCTTGAGCAGATTCAGAGGAACTTTTTGTGGATGAGGGTGGAGGAAAAGGCTAGAATGAGCTTGGTTAGCTGGGATACTGTCTGTCAACCTAAGGATAAGGGTGGTTTGCGAGTGAGTCAGCTGAAAGATTTAAATAAGGCCTTAATTGCCAAGGTTGGCTGGCAGCTAATTAGGTGTTCAACAGACTGGTGCAAAATTATGAAGGCTAAGTACTTCAACTCCTCTCAATTCCCTTTTAGCCAAGGATTACCGACAGGTTCTAAGATTTGGAACTTCATTTATAAATGCAAGGGAGTCCTGAAATCTAGGATGAAATGGATTCTGGGAAATGACAATTAGATTAGATTCTGGGAGGATTGCTGGATAGGAGATAAACCCCTTGGTATGGACAGGTTTTTTCATAGCAGAGACTGTCTTGAAAATTTATTTGGGAGTAGAGTGAAGGACTATATTTCTCATGATCAAAAATGGAAAAAGTTGGCAGATGCTTATAATGACCAATCTCAGGTTCCCCATTATGTTTCAAAGATTCAAAAGTTAATGGAGGGGGTCAGAATCCCTTTTTCTTAGATAGAATACAAAGTTGTTTGGTGTCATAACACGTCTGGGGAGATCACGGTCAAATCTTCTTACTTAAATTATTTCCAAGAATGCAGTGGATGATAAAATATGGAGAAGTGTTTGGAATTACAAGTTGATCCTTAAAATAATTTTTTTCTAGTGGACAGTTATGCTCGACAAGATCCTCACTCTAGACAACCTCCAGAAGAGAGGAATCCTTTTGGTTAACCAACGTGTGATGTGTAAATGTGAGGAAGATACCATAAATCATCTCTTAATCCATTGTCCCTATGCTCAGAGGCGTGGTCAAGAATCATTGCCAAACTGCAGCTGAATTGGGTGTTCATGGAGAATGTCACTCAATTTGTGACAAATTGGAGGCACCATTCCTTGCATCTTCTCATTCGTTTACTCTGGATATTTATACCCCCGCATGTGTGCTGGATCCTTTGGAAGGAGAGAAATAATAGGGTGTTTCATGGGGAGGAAAGTGATATTGAAGGTACGGTTAGAACTACTGTTAATCTACTGATGGAGAACCTTGAGACATGCCGATGGAAATTACCTAAATTCCCCCCTATTGATGAAGACTGTAGTTTGGCTCGTGAATGGAAGCTTTCTAAATCCTTTTTTAAATTTGATAATTCTAAGGTGTTGGCGAGGAGTACCCACTGGACCCCCCCGACTGACATGTTCTACAAAATTAATTTTGATGGGGCTTCTTGCAATGGGACTGCTGCAGGTGGATTTATTATTAGGGATCACCATGGGAGGATGCATATTGCTTATGTAGTTAACCTTGGTAAGGTTACCAATAATGTGGCAGAGATATCGACCTTATTATGGGGTCTTAAATTTGTTGTTACTGTAGGAATCAGGAAGTTGATTATTGAGAGAGACTTGAAAATTATGATTGAGACGGTCAAAGGTAACTTTAAGACTAGTTGGAGTATGTCTAGTCTACTGCAGGATATTTGGATGTTTCTCCCGAGGCTTGAGGAATTCAAATTACAACACATTTACAAAGAAGGGAATGCGTCGGCAGATGCGCTAGCGGCCATTGGTCTAACCATCCATGGGATCAAGTGCGGGAGAAATTTAAGGTCACTAACGACGCATACCAAAGTGCTCATTGGGAGGGAAAGTAATATTAAACCCTAATGATGTGGTACATTGTTGGTGATTCTTATTGGTGGAGAAAGGCAACTAGCAGAATCACGAGGAGTTGCATGAATTCAAATGCAAAGATGGAAATAGTTTTAATAATGACCTAACTCTTGGATAAGAGGGGATATTATTACCATATATGGTGGTTGTATGGGGAATTTTAAGAGCAAAGATAACATGAGGATTTGCACAAGATCCGTGGCTAGTGAAAAGACGACTAGGCTTTAAAATCATTTTAATTCCAAGATTCGTAATCATATTAATTTATGGGCATTTATTGTTTTTAAAATGCCTACTCATGTGAATATTACTTTCTTCGGGTCAAGTTACCAACTTTTCATTAAGGTGAATAGTGTCCTAATTGCCATTATTCATGTGATGCTGGTTTCCTGCAATGGTTGTTTGAGCTGGGATAGGTTCCGGACTATGTTTAGTGTTGGGATCTTGGCTGGGATATCTTTGGAGTCTCAGGAGGAAGTGCATCTTTCAGAGTATAGCGCCAAGATGGGAGGGATATAGTCAGGGTGGAATCGGAAAAAAATTGAGGATGCGTTTCTTAAAAATCCCTGTGTTGTCATGTACCTGAGAGAAGGTGGGTTTTTCCCTTACATGGAAGCCATGGAGAGAAATGATGAAATCATCTCAATGCAACTTGTTGATTCTTGGGAAGATCGTAAGGTTACCATAAATGGTATCACCTTTGAGATAAATGAAGAAGTTATAGCTCAAGCCACGAGGTTGTCCTTGGAGGGAAGAAAGTGGAGGAAGGTTACCAAGAGCAGGGAGGACACTAGCATTAACTGTTTCTTCAAAAAAATGAAGGTTCCTGTTCATTTTTGTGGAGGTTTCAAACGCGACGAGCTGCCTGAACTGTGAAATGAGGTATGCCTAATTCTGATGAAGTATCTCACTCTTGAGGGTCATTTTGGGACACGCTACAATCATCATTTCCTGTTGTTAAATCAATTCCACTACAATGAAGAAATATCCATCCATTTCTTTCTGCTGCACTCTTTGGAAGCTTCGGTCATGGATGTGAGAATGAAGAAAAGTACCAAGCATAATTATTGTATCCTCCACCAAGGGTTTATCCTTCAGTTGTATAATTTTTACCGTACCCTGTGTCCTCCCAGAATTGTTACCATGCAAGATATGACCATTGTTCCTGCCAATAACCCTAAAGAGAAAGTTGTTTCCCCTTCTCAATCGACTTCATCCTCTAAACGTCCATTCCCACGGGTAAAAAGTCTAAAGATACTTGCCAGGGTCCCGATGGTAAGGTGGGGAAGTGCAGATCAACATTGACTCTGCGAAGGAAGACAAGGATAATGACAGCATGAGGAGGTCCCACATAATTGCTTCCAACTCCCGTGTCAAGCAGAAGGCGGCGAGGAAAAGGTATTTGGAGGTGGATGAGGAAGAGGTAGATTCTGAGGGGGAAGAAGGGAGGAAAAAAGTGAAATTGAAGAAAAGAACAAGGGGAAAAAGATAAAAGATAAGGAGGATGACAACTACGATAAGGAGAAGGGCAAAGCTACCTTGACCATGGAGGGAGGAGAGAGAAGCTAGGAATCCACACAAGTGTTGACTAGCTTCAAACTCAATGCGGTGGATTTTTTGATAAAGAAAGTGTCGGGAGGAAACAATAAAGAGTCCCCTCTTATTGCTACTTCACCTTTGGGCTTGCCAGGGGAGTATACAATTAAGGTGGATAGTGAGGATGTGACAGAGATTGAGGAGGATAAAGCTGATGCCGCAGATGACAGTAAAGAGGACTTTAAGTCAGAGCTGGATCAAATTAAGGAAGATTTACAACTGCTGCAAGGTAAAGTCAAGGACCTTGGTGCTAAAGAAGATTTACAACTTGTAAAAGGTAAGGTCAAGGAGCTTGACACCAGTTTTAACAGGCTGGCAGACTTTGCGGTGAAGGTGATGCACTTGGCGACCACGACTCTGCACCTCCTTCATCAAGAGAACCTGAAGACTTTAGCTATGGAGAAGGATGAAGGGAAACTGTTATAGTTTCTAGTGGACGACTGGTTCAAGTTGTTGCTCAATGAAGGGGGGACAACCCCAAATAATTTTCCTTATGTTTTTATGTTGTTTTTAAACTCTTACTGTTGGTGGGTGACCTATAAAGGCCTGACTCTGATTTTCATTTGACCAAGACTAGTAATGGTAGGCGGTTTTATGTTAATATTTTGGTTATCCGGGTCTATGTTTTTAACGCAACTAAGACTGTTCTTGCTGGTGATCACGATTGGGTTACCAATTTTGCTATTATTATGGGTCCTCTTACCACTCGTTTCATGTATTTGATTTTAAAGAAAGGTATTGGCTGAGGGTGTGCTGGTGTTGTTAGTGTGTTGTTTGTGGTGGCACTTTGCGTGCTTGCTATGTCTTTTGTAACGGGTCATCCCCCTTGTTTTGGCTGCTTTATTATAAAAAGCCAATCATAAGAAGTCGAAAAAGCTCGGGATGTGCTGATGTCGTACTGGACGTCACTAGTTCGCTCTAAGCCCCGGGTTCAT
This sequence comes from Thuja plicata, assembly GCA_018584345.1. Lineage (NCBI taxonomy): Eukaryota > Viridiplantae > Streptophyta > Pinopsida > Cupressales > Cupressaceae > Thuja > Thuja plicata. The sequence goes on from MU227348.1 coordinate 103,700, forward strand.
AAGATCTCCAACATTGAATTGTGAAAATAAAATGGGCAACCATAAATATATAAAAAATCCGGTCAAAAATGGCTTCACTCGAAGGGGGTGTTCGAGCGAACTACCTTACGTGGGGTAGTTCGCGTGAAGGGGGGGGTCTTCGCGCAAACACCCAACGTAAGGTAGTTCACGCGAAGTCAATTAACCCCTTCGTGCGAACAAGGGGCTTTGAGCGAAGGCAGTAAAATTAAAAAATATTTGGAAAGACAGATTTCCTTCGTCCGGAAAAGTGGGACACACTATTGTGAGATCACCCAATGCCTAACTACATTGAACCCAAGCTTGTTGAAAGATATAACTAACATGAACATAAACTATATTATTCAATGAAAAAATTGAAGTAAAAAAAATTCTATAGTAAAACCTGCAAGGCTTGACGAATTTGTTGAGAGTATTAGAATTTTAAAACAAATGAAATACCTATGTAAATTCTTAATAGATTTCATGTGAAGATTGATAAGATGGATGATTTTTTTTTTCTCTCTCTAAATTGCACTTTTTTTTAACGGTTTATAAAATTCAATATTTAAATATACACAATTAATTATTGTTTGTATTCTCAACAGTTCTATTTATTAAAAAAATTATCAAGGAAATAATAAAAAATATAATTGTTAGAGAAGACTAATTATTTATAAAATTTAAAGATAACTTTCTTAAAAAATTCACACAAACACAGGACTATCGAACCCAAATTAGGTTCACACCCATTTTGAACCAGGCACAATTTCAATCTATTTCCCTCCATTTTGAAGAGTCGTTGTATAACAGAGTTTATCCACCATGCACTTCTTTCTTCAAAAATGGCTGCGGGACAAGAAGGAAAATGGGTACAAAGAATTCTGGTAATGCTCGACATACGCGATATCAAGAGCCTGCAAAATCGAAAACCATATCTCACTGCTATTCAGCATTGTGTTGAAAAATTACTGAAATCTTGTGAACCAACAAGTTTGTGGGCATTCAAACTTTTTGATTCCTCGCTGTCATCATATCGTTCCAGATCGGTTATCGAAGAGAGTGTGGGAAAATGGGCTACTCATATCCGCTTCGACTCTGTTCAGCAGATCCAGATGTTTATTTCGGCTCTCAAATGCCTCGCTAACAATGCAGACTCTCTGCAACCCTCTGCTCACTCGCGGGTCGAATATGTGGTACAGTCAATGCAGGAGCTTATTCACGATTATGTGTGGGAACCTGTCATTACTGACAGTATTACTCCAGGTGGGCATATGTAAACAAAGAATAGTTTTCATGTAAATTCCGAAAATCAGTTAAAATGTCTCCTCTGTTGAGAATTCTGTTTAGACTTTTCTTGCAGTATATGATAATTTATATAATTCCACAGCTAACATTGAATGCAAAAATGTTAAACTACAAAGCTTCTAGATTAATATACAACGTCTTTCAGATATTTGAACTTGGACCTTTTCTACATAAGCTAATTGATGTAGTGCTCGGGCTCATTCTGATTGACAGGTAAACATGATATCTTTAGCAAGCACAAGAACTCGAATTTGGTAGTATTGTTTTCTTCAGTACCATGGACCAGGATTGGTTTTGCAAAGTTTATTAAGGATGAAAGGTCCTGCACGGATCTTTGTTCTTTGTCGGATGAACAATTAATGGAGCTTTTTAGCTTGAAGTTTAGGTCTGTAATTGAATCCTTTGGATCTCGTGATATTCATTTTTGCTGGATTGAGGTTCCTCCTCTCGTTTCTCAAATGAGGAACTGTCCAAATGAAATAAGTCAGGGAAAAATCTTCGAAGTGTTCAGAAAAATGGGATGGAGCTTTACAGCTGTGGATGTTGTTATTTTGGCCTCAAGATTTGTGCCCTTTTCCCTAATTTGGCCTACAATTGCTTATCCTATGATTTCTTTGCCACAATGCAGCGCTTTGGCAGAAGTGGATCTGGAGTTGGAAGACATTGATGGAAAAGCTTTGGTGTGTAGAACTTGTAAAGTGCAATGGACTGAACTCACTCCGGCCAAAACTCTGAATTTACCTAGAGATGAAAGCTCTTGCATGGGAGGAATGGATTTTTCTCTTCTGATTCAGAAGCATTTTGAAAAAAATTGTAGTGGTGGTCACATGAAAATTCATGTTGTTTTGCCTTTTCCGAAGGAGAGGTTCCTAAATTTAAGAAATATCATTTCTAGTTGCGTTTTGCTTTCTGGGATTTCTGGGATTTCTGGTAGGAAGAAGTATAAAACAGATCATAATCATGAACAAAATGAACTTGAAGGAACTGTTGCCAAGGACAAAATGGACAGCGACTTACTTGGCGACGAAGTGCTTATGAGATTACAACAAAAAAGTGGGGAATTTAGGTGCGGGAAGCCTGCTTGGCAGCTGCTTTTGGTGTTTTTAGCACGCAAGAACTTCCTGGCATTGGTTAACGTTTCTGACAAAAACAATCATTCTTTTGGTGCTGTTCTCGAGCCTTTGACTGTGCACACAGCCCTTCTTCATATTTTGGGAAGTAATTTTTTATTTACATCTAGCATACCACCGAAGGACACTAGCTTTGGAGGAGATTGCTGTGAACTAGTTTGCACTAAAACTCTTCAAACTGAACCGCAAGCAGAACTTAATCTCAGAGGACAAGATAATGATAACACTCGCAATGCTTGCAAAAGAAGTGAGATGGAAGTTAATTTAGCTTATAATAAATCCTTGCCCTGTGAGAGGTTACAAGCACCAGCTAGTTTGTGTTATGGTGGTCCAAAAGAGTCTGTTCCCTCAGGGCCACTCGGCAACAAAAACAGCAGAGAGCACAAGTCTTCAAGGATGGGTTTTGACCTTCAATGCAATACTTGGGACTCTTTGTATTCTGCAATTGTTGGGGGTTCATGTAAAACAGCCTCTGATGCAATTCTTGCCACAAAATTGGAGGATAGGTACTTTAAGTGCAGTTGTAGACAATCAAAAGTTTTAAGGTTTTTGAGTCGCTGGATGAAGAAGACATCAAAGAAATTGGATGCAGGCCAGGCCTTCGACAATTTGTTCAATCAAGTGATTTTAAATTCCTGTCCCACGGAGAAAAATAAAGCGTCTATAAATCTAGTTTTCAAGAAAACACCACAGCCTCTGGCAGAGTGTGAACAATTTTGCCCCATATCCACTGCTTTACCTTCTCTTTCAAATGCTTCTTTATCTACTGAGGTTGGAGATTGCGATTCAGAAACTGTTGAGTTAGATAATGAAAAAGCATTCACTGAGTCACTGGATGAAAAAATGCACCATGGCCTTTCTAGCAAAGAAGTTGATTTGACAGCTTTAGCCCAGCGCCTTACTGATGTTGTAATTCAACATGTAGAGGTCCAGCTGGAAGCTGAGCATTGCTCATCTACGAATGTTGGAAAAGCAAGCAATTTAACTAAGAGATCCATTTGCCACGAAGTGATGAAGTTGATTTTGGAAAAACCCAAAGAGTTGGCGGTCAAGTACAAAGATTGCCCGCTTCCATTATCTAGCCAACTTGGCGATTCTGATTTTGCTTCTCTATACACTTCTGAAGACAAGGTTAGAGAGTATCCTTTTTTTTGTCTATGTTCTTTGGATTTTTACATTGACATTTCTTTGAAAGCTCATTACAAAAGTTATTGAAATTCTTCACTCAAGAATAGACATGAATTGCAAGTATTATTTCGCATGGAAATACTTGCATCAAAGATTGCTGGGAGCATTGAAGAGCAAACAAAGAATAAGTTAATAAAAGAAATCTGCAAACTTCTGGAAAACATCCAATTTAATTTGCCAGGAGGAATATTTGGCGGGGAAAACCTTAATGAGTTTGTAAACAGAGTTATCGCATCCAGGTAACCGTCTAACTTACTAATAAATTTAATATCCGATAATACTTAAATCTTTGATACGTTCAAATAAGCCCTGGCCTTCATTGCAGGTATATTGACCGACTGGACATGGTGATTAGAAAAGTATACAAGGAGATGGAATTTTATGCATACGATGATTCAGAGGATATTTTCAGTTCTATGTCCAATGAGGATAAAGATACTGATATGCAGAAAAATGAACATGATGCAGAGGCTTCTTCTCAAAATGATTTCATGGCTACTAATGGTGGGGAAGGGAGAAATGCAGGCCAGATAGGACAGTCATATTGTCAGATGCCTGCCATGTATGATGATCAGCATTCCCGGAAATTGCCACAAGATGAAAAGGTTTCAAGAAAGCATTCAGAAAAATATTTTAAGGGTGATGATTATGAATGTAAACTTAAGAAAGCTGAAGCAAACAGGGAGCGTGCACGCAGATTTGCACATTTTACAAGCAGAGCTCGAGATTTGCAACGCGTGTGGGCACCAAAACAAGCTAGCCATGCGATCAGGAAGCAATCTAACAGCCAAGTTAGTCATTCTAAGAGGAAATATTTAAAAGCTGATAAAGGTGATGTGATATATGAGACTCCAATGCGATCTTCAAAGTTGAGAAAATATAAAGATGGGAAGGCAGTGGTGGTTGAAAGGAAGGAGACTAAAACTGCTATTTATTTTGTTGATGAGACGCCATATCCAAGAATAGATTACAGGTTGAAGGCCACTTCAGATATCGTTCATGAGACTCCATATCCAATCCCAAAAGTACAAAATCACATCTCAGGAATCAGGACAATGGTGGTTGATCACCCGGATTCAAGGACAGCTCCTGATCATGTGACATCTGGTACAGGCTCAAAGTTAGGACTTATTTCAAGAGCATTATTTGAAAACGGAAAGTCTCTTTAAAACAATTCTTTTACCATCTATAATATCTCTGGTGTTGGTCCTTTGGGAAAATCCAACTCATGCTTAGTATTTCTCTCAATTTTGTGTCAATGAAATCGGGTTATTTAGGCTCCGGAGAGGTATTTGAGTATAAAAGAAGAGGTAATTTTTAAGTAATGGAAAGTCAGAATTCATGTCTTCCATGCTAAGTAGTATAAGTGTTGTCCCTTTTTACTTACACAGCAAGGTAAATTGTACGTCCAGAAATGGAGAAGATCTTACAGGGTAGCACAAAACAGATTGTGAGATGCCAAATGCATAGCTTCCAGAATCAACTAAGGTGCGGTTTCTTTTGCTATCATAAGACCTAGGATGATGCAATGCAGATAATATGAGTGATAATGTGCTCGCTTCAAATTGACTCTTTCCCAAAGAATTGTTCAAATCACCTTCATAAGCTGATTGATAATGCATACTAAGTACCAAAGCTTAAACAACAATAAAACTTAATCTTTTCACATAATGCTGTGCAGAAGCTCCCATTAAGCATCTTTAGAAATTGGGACAATCTATAAATTTGAAATCAAGTGAACATAAAGGAAATTAAAATAATTGTTTTTAATTTGTTGTAACATTTGTACCAAAAAAAATAGGGTTTTTATAAAAACCAATGACGCTCTCAACACCAAAGTTTTTTTTCTATTGTTTTGTCGCATAATAAATTGTCTGGTGGGAGGGGATTATAGTGGTTACCTTTCTGTCATACTATCCAATGTTTGATGAGGTGGCTCCCACAGCACGCATCATTTGCAATTGTGGCTTTGCCCGCACTCACAAAATTGGATAACCATCTTCTCACCAAGTAGAAGGCATTTGAAGAATTGTTGGCTGTTGAGTGCTGTGATCGCTATTGTCGATCCATGTGGCCTAAAATGTCTCCCTGAAGTATATATGGCTTTCAAAATAAAATAAGTATACTTTTTAAACCTAAAATATATCCACCCTTTATCTTATTATTTAATATATTTACTATATATATTATAATATTATTAATATTTTATTTAAAATTTAAACACATTTATTATATTATAATGGATTCAAATTTAACATACTATTGTTTTATTTTTATGAATTTATTATTTATATTTTTTAAAAAATCAAATTTAAATAAAGCATTTTTAATCATGATTTTTTTGAATTCTTTTCCCCTTGCTGAATTTCATCTGGACATGAACACGAACTCTCGAACCTTGTGACAGGGCACAACAACAAGAAAGCAAGTGGCCATCAAAGGTCACATAGGTTCAGTTGTTTTTAATATAAGCGACTACGGTTGCTTATCTTTTCTAGCATTGATTCATGCTTCCAATTCTGCCATTAACTTTACTTCAATTACAGTAGCAATATATGGTTATAATAAAGATGATAAGTTCCGCTTCAGTCCATTGTATGATTGATGCAGAGTGTGCAACCTTTTAAACTCAAAGAAACATGGCACACTCAAAAAGACTAACCAAAAGAACATACAATACTCGAATATCCTTAAAGACGAGAACAATTACATAAGATCTGATTTATGTTATGACAGCATGATTTCATGTATCCTACATGTGTTGCCATTTACAGCCCAAAAAGGCATCAGCAAGAAAAAGACTCCTATTTTGGGTTTCTACATGTAAAATTGATAATAAACTAACCTGTTCCCCTTGCCCCACAAAACTGAGCAGGTATAAACAACTGCTATTTTTAGTAAAATCACTTTCCCCCAATTTCTAACTCTATTCAAACACTACATTTAGTTCATCACCCCTTCTTTTTAAAATTCTGAACCTCCTGGTTCAGAGCTGGTTTTACCCAAAATCTGTCTCCATGAAAACCAAAAGACCAAGAAGATGAGGTAAATTTGGGCTGGACTTTAGAATCACCTTTTTGACCCAAAGAGTAAGGTTGTGATGATCCCTTCCACCATATTAGGTACTAACATTATTTTTCACACAATTTCCTCCATTGTTTCTGACTACCTGTTGGGACATAAACCTTCCTCCTCTTTTTCAATTTTTCCAAATGTGGGTTTAGACCCACCATTACTTTTCTTCCACTCAGAGCCATTTTGGCTTTTCTCATTGCCTGTTTTGCCTTTTGAAAGGAAAACTTTTGCTGCTCCACTTCTCCACTGCTTTATCCTCTTTCATAAGAATAACTTTGTTTCCTAGTTCTGCTTGATGTCTTTAATGTTTTGGTTGGTCACAAGACAATCTTCCTTCACACGTTCCTCCTTTGTTGCACAGTACTTTACACTTTCAACTTGAGAATATGCTATGGGAAACAAACTTTCCCTCAATATTTCTCATTTCTTCTCCAATTAAGAGTTGGTCTTCTTCTCTCTTTTTATCATTCTCTAGGCATCTGTCTAGCCGCTCCTCTGACATATTTTCTAAATTCAATATGATTTCATTAAATATAAGCCCCCAAAGATGTCCATCTCTGCTGCTATTTCATCTCTAACATGGACTGTTTCCACAATTGCAACATCTTGGGCTACCCCCAGTGATAGACTGCTTTCTTCTTCATTGCAATCTTCTAAATTTTATTCTCATCCATTGTAATCATCATTATTTCCCCCTCTTCAAGATACCATAGCTCAACATCTTCATCCCATTCATCCTCTTCATCTTCATTCCGTTCATGTTTTCATCCCAATTAACTATCTCTTCTGTCTCAAACTCTCCGTGGAGCACATTTAAGGCCCTTCCATCCACTAGTAATTTTGCCAACTCCTCAAGGGATTCAATTATTCCCTGTTCTAGTAGTAATATCCCTTGGCCAATCCTAGACTCTGTCTTTTTTATCTAAAAATAGCTTTTCTGCACATGGCGAGTAGTTGTTTTCACCAATCTTTTTCATTTGCTCACAACTCTCGAATGCCTTTGCTATAGATATCTTTTTCTTTGCCTTTCTATTATTACTGCTTCAACATCCAACATAATTTCTCCAACTCAAACTTAATTTTGGCAACTTCCCCTGTTTGTTTTTTGTTTGCTTTTGTGGCTTGCCTCTTCCTTTGTCTTTTTTCTTCCAACTTGGTTATCCTCTTTGCTACTGTTACCATTTTATCTTATTTGTCCAAAATGGGTAAGGGATTATTTCATGTTTCCTAAGGTTTTGTGTAAGGGATTATTTCAAAAGCATCAAATGACCTTGTTAATCTCTATGTCCACATGCATGAGCAAGCCAAGCCACATCGCATGAGATTATGGAATGTTTGTTTCAAAAGGAGTTTGATTTTCAATAGGAAAAGGCGACCTATTAGGCTTTTATCTCATTTAAAGCAATTCACAAAGCCTATCAGTTCTCTATGGCAGCAGTGGTTTTTTCAATCTTTAATGGGAGGCATTTAAGGGGTTTCTGATAGCTGCAACTCTTCTACACATAGATTCCATCAAGAAAAGATGCTTGCAATATCTATTTTCGATGTTTTAGATTCAGCGCCATAACCATCCTGTTGCAGGTTAGTTTCAAATACAAATGCATCTGTGTCAAATTAGGGAGACATTAAAATGGTTGTTCAGTCCCTAAAGGTCACTATTTTCATTGCATGCAAAGGCCTGCATGTGGAGATCAAAGAACAAGGTGGGTTTGTCTATCTGCGTGAGAACCCTCTTAGAATCTTATCATTATTGTTGTTACTGTCAAGTTTTATAAGAATCTCTACAAACTGAGGTACGAATTTATAGAAGCTGTATGGGTACCTACCAATGGATCTTACAACTTCATGAAATAACTTGCTACTATCCAGGTTCAAAAGTCACTCCAAGTTCAAAACCCTTCCCAGTACTCTTGGATATAAATGGACTTTTGTTGTCATAGTTCTTTCATTCAATTTTGTTTCAGTGCCAACAGTGTCATTGTTCATATAGCGAGTGATTGATATAGTACGTTGAAAATGTGGTCTAATCCCAATCAAAACCCTTGTTGCTGATAAACTTGGAGACGCAGTCACAAAACAGCCCTGAACATGGTAATATGATTTTGGTTGCACATTCAAAGGTATAACAGTCTCTAAGGGAATGAAGGAAGCATAAGATGATAGGAAGGACATTTTGACAGTGGAAAAGAGGTATAACAGTGAGACAAGCTGAAGAAAAGATCACTCATACCTTAACCAAAAGAAATCTATTTAAGGGAGTCATGTAGCACAGGAGACGACAGGTCTTTGTTAAAAGGAAAAGGTACACATGGCATTACATGAAGACACAGGGTAGGTTTTATGACAATTTTCAAATGATAGAGTGTAGTGATGTCAAGGAGAAAAAGTGTAAGAAGATATGAAATAAGTTTGGAATGCTTAGCACTGAAAAGGGAATACCACAATTCATGACAAAAGGTAGTCATTTAGAGCAATGGATAGAGCAGTTGAAGGTCACTGCCACATGAAGTTCTTTTGTAATTATGAGACAAGGGGATGCTACTATCACAATCATAGCAATCTTTAAGTGGACATGAAGTACAACGTAAGGGTTTTCTAAACATTAGCTACATTATTGGGTTTGCCAGTCCCGAGCCCCAGTACTGGTCCGGTTTGCACTAGGTCCATGTCTTCGTCCGGTCCGCTTATGGGTCAGGCTAAGATTTGTTCCCGAGCGGGCCAGTTTGTTCGGGATGAACTCAGATCGAACCTGGGCGAATCCAGATAGACCACCGACGAACTAGGCAGAAAAGACGCTGAACTAACCTTTTTTTTGCAAATTTAATTGTTTTTTGAAGTCCACAATCCTGAAAAGGTTATTCTAAAATACTTAGTTATTTTTGCTCATTTGTTGTGCAAACAACTTGTTTACTCTTGAGGTGAAGCAAATATTTGGTTTTCGTTAGTGATTGCGGAAAAGTTTGGTTGAGCAAGAGGGATTGGAAGATCGATTTTTGAAGCTTGATCAAGTGTTTGAGCTTCATTCCTACTTCTTTGGAAGCTTCCATTGGCTGAAAGAGGTAAGTTTTTTTTTTCATTTCTCTTTAATTGTCCATAAAATCTACCTTTTTTTTCCATTCTCTTGTTTTTGTTTTGAATGTGTATAAAATTTCTCGCCATAGGAACTAGAATGGCATCTACATCTTCCTCCATAGGCACAAATGAACAACACAAAGCAGATCAAAATTCTGATACTCCTCTGTGGAAATATGTTGGTATTATAGAACTGTGTCTAGGAGGTGGGGCATTCCGTTGCAAATGCTGAGGATGTGATGTAGAATGGAATAGTTCATATTATTGGGTGGTATACCATTTGTGTGGATTCCTAGGAAGAGTAAAAAATGCCTTGGAAAAAAAAGATGCTCCTATACCAAATGATACAGTGTTAAAATATATTAATATATTATGGAGCATGAAGAAGCAGAAGAGAGAAGAACACAAACAAAATTCGCCCATTAAAAAAAATCAAAGGGAATGCAACCCCCATCTTCAAATATTGTGGTAGAAGACCACCCATTTTTTACTATCGCAATTGAGCCTAAAAGTGAAGCACCCATTGCATGTAAAAGAAAGGGACCTTTAGAAACTTCATTTCAAAATGAGAGTCGAGACATTGCCAATGAAGATATAACAAGATGCATATATGCAAATGGGTTGTCTTTCAATGTTGTTTGCTCCCCATTTTGAAAGAAGATGTTGAAAAGTGTCAATGAACCTCCAAGAGGGTGTAAGGGCCCCAGTTATGAGAAGATACACAGCACCTATTTGGAAAGAGAAGTCAAGGGGGTTGAAGATGCATTGAAGCCCATATGGGATTCATGGACCGAGACAGGTGTATCCATTGTTTCAGATGGGTGGAAAGATTCAATAAATCATCCCTTGATCAATATCAAAGCAGTGTCCCCTAAAGGGACAATGTTTTTGAAAGTCGTGGATTGTGAGGGGCAAGTAAAAGATCGGCAATTTATTGCTGATATTCTCATCTCTGCCATTGAGTTAGTGGGACCTAGAAATGTTGTTCAAATCATAATGGACAATGCAAAGAATTGTAGAGCAGCTGGTTTGTTGGTTGAAGAACAATATCAACATGTCTTTTGGACAACTTGTGCCATCCACTCACTCCACCTTACGCTATAAAAGATTGAAAATAAAATTGGGTGGATCAAAGAGGTGTATGTAGAGGTTGAGGATATCTAGATGTTCATCACCAACCACCACATCTGAAGGAATTTTTAGATATTTTCAAGTTTGGAACTATTGAAGGTAGGTGAACTTGAAGTAATAATTTAATTAAAAAAATTAAAATTAGTATGTTACATTTTCTGATTTTCATAATTTGATTGTGTAATGTGTATTCTTCTTTAAAGTTTGTCTTTATTTAATTATTTTTTTGCTTTAATCTCTATTATAGGTTGCAGAGACCCATTTGCAATTAACATAATCGTCTTGAGACTGTTGGAAATATATTGAGGCTAGGTGACTGAGAGGGGGGGGGAGTGAATCAGGAACCAATAAAACTTATTCTCTTTTATCCTTTATTAGATTGGCTAATCTAATTGCATGCATGGAACAAAAAAGCATAAAACATTCATAACACTTGACACAATATTTGGTTACCCAAAAACTCTCCAAATAGAAAGTAAAACTGGGGTGGGGATGGTACCCACAAGATTTAGTACTGCAGTAATAAATTTGGCCGGTTAAGGCTTACAATTGACACTTCTGATGGCCTGCCCTGTTAGGAGCAATAAGGATTGTTAGGTCCACCTTGTGAAAGGATTTATACAATACAATAAAGTATGCACTCTGTTAGGAGATTTGATAAGGACTGTTAAGTCCACCCTGTTAAAGGATTTTGCTGATACACCTGTTAGGATGAACCAGTGAATGATCTGCTATGCAACTCTGATTTCCTGAATAAGATCCTTTGATATAATACTGATCACTTGAATGTGATAGATGAGTCTCTGCTGTTCCTTTATACTGCTGTAGCCTTCTAATCAATCTGCTACTTCATATTCGCATATCCATACTCTTACTTCTACTATTGCTACTTCACTTCATTTGGATAAACAAAGTACCTTATATATATATATATATATATATATATATCTATCCAAATCAATTACCTTCATAAGTCGGCTACTTAACATATTTAAACTGACACTTGGGCGACACAGTGAATTGGCAACTCTGGCACTCGGTTAACACTGGGTGCTCGGGTCACATTGATCACTCGGAGATGGTAACTCGGGTAACACTGGTGATACTGTTCTGAACTAACTGCTCGGTCGACACTGCAATTGCTCGGGTAACACTTCAAGCTGCTGGCTCGGTCAGCACTGTAATCATATAAATGACTAAGTGTTTTGGCACTAATTGACAACATGTCTTGCCATAAGGTCAACAATCTCCCCCTTTGGCATTAGTGACAAAAACACTTATCATACCAAAATTTTTGATCAAATTGCTAAGTCAAAACTCCCCCTTACCATGTGCTTGGGTATTTGCTCGGGTTTGACTGCTGCTCTGCAACTCGGTTACAACTGACTCTGTTTTTGATTTTTCAAAACTGTTTTTGTAACTCTGCTATATATATATATATATATCTTCTCTGTACATGTATTTCCTCATATATATATACAATTTTATCTTTCCCCTTTGTATACAATTTCATCTTTCCCCTTTGTATACAATTTTTAACTTCCCCCCTTGTTTTTGACACAAATGCCAAAAAGTATATCTACAAGGTAATACCAAAATAGGAGAGGAAATCACTATGTACCTTCAAAATTTGAGACAAAGTCTTGTCCCAATTGTCTTGCAACACCTTCAGGATGTGCAACTCATTTTGAATTTCTGCAGACAACTCCATCATAAGATCTGCAACTGAAAAGTTGTTATCATGGATGAGTGTCTTTGCATGACCAATATGTGTTTGCGTGACATCCATGTGAGGAAGGAGTTGGCTCTGTATAGCTGTTAGGGATTCCCTTGTTCTTGCTTCTTCCCTTAGTAGCTCTGCCTGCAGATCAGTCAGATACTTGAACTTTACAAAATGTGCTGAACTCGAACTAGGATCAAGTGCCAACTGGTTTGCACTTGCCTTCAAATCAGTGTCAATCTTTGTTAGGTTGTTCTTTATTTCCATGGTAAAGTTGGAAGTGTCACTCACCTTTACAAATAATGCCACAACATTATTCACAGTGGTTTCTAGAGAGCTAATGATAGTGGTTAGCTTCACTTGATCTATTGCAATCTTACCTGCAACATTCTCTAGAACCTTATTCTCAAATTTTCTTTTTGCCTTCTGCAGTAATTTCTCCTGTCCACTAAGATCATGTTTAAACTTGTGGACTATGTCAACAAGTTGATCCATTATGGAATCATCCTCATTGACTTCAATCTCTAGTGAATCAGGAAAATACCTTTGATGTCTTGTAGAACTCTGTTCCTTTTCTTCTCTGCTCGGAGCTTCTGTTGTTTTGCTCTTTTCTAACATAGCTCCACAAGGATGTCCATCTGCTCGACTGTTAGGTTGGAAAGATCCCAATTTGGAATGACAATATCTTCCTCAAGGTCAACATCATCATTTATTGTTTCCTTTTCTTTACCCTTGATCTTGGGATTAGGTGAAGGAATGATTTCCTTACCTTTTCCATCCCCATCCTTGTCCTCAGTGTTCATTGGAGTAAGCCATTTACTTTTAATGCACCAACTGCAGAATCAGTGCTAACTGTAGAAACATTCACAGTGTCCTTCTGTGACTCGGTTTGGCTTGGCCCAGTAGTAGGTAAAGCTTGATGCTCGGTTCCTACTAGTCCTGATGTAGACTCTGTGGTCTTTTCCTTGCTCGGAGATAGGATTTTTTGAATAGGTGATTGGGGCAGGGATGCCATCACTTCTACTGCTATCTGTTCAACATTAGATTCTTCAATGGTCTGAACCTCAGGTAACTCTTCATCTTTGACTTGTACATGAGGGTCTGTACTCTGTTCCTCTGCCTTATTGTCTCCCTTGTCAATAAAAATTGTCTTCCATATCTTTGTTGCGGACTGCACAACATCCTCTATTTTCTTGCTCAAGATTTGAAAAGTCCTAAACCTTGGAGTGTGATTACTCTCATACTTAGTCATAGCATCTTTTACCCCTTTATCAGTCATAGTAGGCATGACTTGCTTCAAGGTTTGTTTTCTGATGTCCTTTTCAATCTGAACTGCATTGCGCCAGTGAATGGTGATTGCCTTGAGAAGGTCTTCAATCATATGGCTTTTCAATTCAGATGGATCATACTTCCATCTTGCCATCTTCTCTACTAATGCATCCTCAATCATCTTTTGCTCATCTTTGGTTCTGGAAGCATACTTCAATGATTTGAGAGATCCCATACCACTACCTCCTTTCAATTCTTCAATCTTCTGCTCAAAGGTAGTTGGGGGCTTCTTGAATGTGATTGTATCTTCTTCTTCATCTTCTTTAGGCAATATCAGTTTTCTTCTAGATCTTTTGGGTTTGCTTGTAGTGAAGACAGGGGTAGAGATCTTTGATGTTTTCTTGGGGGCTAGCCTCTTCTTCTTAGGAGGCTCTGCTTCTACCTCTTCCTCTTCCTTCTCAGGTTCATCTTCTTCTATCTTTATGTCATCTCCTTTTCTTTCAATGATAGAAGGAGGAGAGTCAGATGATTTGCCATATTTCTTTTCAAACTTCTCAATTCTCTTTCTTCCTCTCTTCAAGATTTTGGGAATCTCAATCTCCAATGATATTCTGCCCTTGGCTTCTTCATAAGTACCAAAATATGGTGCTCTAGGATCAACAGGCTCATTTACAAGAGATTCAATGATATCTCTTGTCTCATCAATGTTAACCTTATATGCAAGAGGTTTCACCCATGCAACCCTAGGCTTGACTACTTGAATGTATACTTTGTCACAATCAACTAGGAAGCAAATATCATCCTTATAGTCCTCTACCAATTCTTTTGGAATTTTGTATCTATTCTGCATTTTCTCTCTGAAACTTTCAAAGTAAGCAGCCATGATGCTTTCAAAATTATCTCCCAATTCTGCTATGAATTCATTTATCTGATAGACTATAGGTCCGTCCTTTTTCCATAAAACTGTGCCTTTTGAAGGGAAAAAATTCTGAACATAAAAGAATATGCAAGCCAAGAGTGAACCGAACTTACATGGATTGCTCTTGGATGCCCGAATGCTCTCCATGTTTTTGCTCAGTTGGATGAGCTGCAACTCGGCAAGGTCGAATGACAGATTGTTCTTGACCACTTTGTATGCCAAGTCCACAGCCTCATATGGTACACTGTTTGGTCGGCTAGAACTGTATATCTTGTGCGCAATCACATGAATTCTAAACTTCAGTTCCATGTCAATGAATCCATTCAACTTCATACCTCTTCCATCCCACTCGGCAAGAGTCTTCTTGGCTAGGTCATCTCGAGGTAGGGTTTTGGTAGCTTTAGGTTTGTCAAGCATTGGGTAGCCTGTCACTCGGTGTACCATCATCTTAGTGATCTTCACTGGTTTCTCCAACCAGAGATGCATGTCATGAACACGACTTAGAACAAACCTAATCCACTTTATCTGAAAGTTCTTCGGCATATGCAAAATGTGGGTTAAACCCTTGACTTTGAGGTGCTTGTGTTCTGGCTTCAGATTCCCGTCCACACAAAGTGCATCGTATGCTTTGTTCATCTCTAATGTGCCTAGCTGTTGAATGTTGCAATGATAGAAACTTCGGATGTCGTGAATTAACAGTACCTTAGGAGGAATTTGGGAATGGGCTCCCATCAAATCTGTCTCCTCTGCAATTGCTGGATGAAGTTTAAACTTTGGCGGTTCGCAGACAACATTCCTTACTAACATCTCGAATCCCTTCTTAACCTTACTGCTGGATGAAGATGCCATAACGCTTGGAGGATTAATGAAACTTAGTTGCAACTAAAACTTTCAAACACAAATTCGCTCTGAGATCGCTATTATCTCTTAATCACTCTGAAAACTGTAAACAATAACCCTTTGATTTCACCATTTATGAGAAATTTCATCATAAAGTTTTCATTAAATGCTCTGTACATGGTAGCTGTCACAGCTCGGGTAGTTCTCCCAAACTTGCTCGGAAGCTCGGAGAAAACTAATCTTTGCATCTTTGAAACCATACAACCCGACTTAACTCGGTTAAGCTTGAGTAACTTGGTTGTAACTGAGATCCTAACTTGGTTAGAACCATGATGTGTCCTAGTGCATCAATATGCAAATTTGGACTTGCTAGCATATTTGGAACTGATGTATGATGGCTTGTATGCATAGTTCCAGTTGTCTCCTTGCATATTTATTCGGAGATGGTGGATCCACCCAGTTCACTGTTTTGGGTGCCATTTGATCCTTCATTGTTTTGGTTTGAATTCTCAGGGGACTTCCTTACCCACTGCTGACTCATCTGAGTTCTGCTTTTAGAAACTTTTGCTTTGCCTTTCTCAAAACCTGTATCCACTTTTTCTCTGTTCATGCAATTCTTGCTTAGATGACCGAGTTGTTTACACACATAACATTTCTTAGTAGGATTCCTTTTTCTGAGGTGAGTCTTTGCACAATTTGCACCGATGTGCCCATATTCACCACAATGACAACATCTGCTCCATGTGTTGTAATCCCAACCAAAAATTGCTTCAGTTAGTTGTTCAGCAAGGTTCCACTTCTTAGTTCTGCACTCGGAAGACTTATGACCTTGTTTGTTACAATTGAAACATTTTCCTTCAAACTTAGGTTTCTCAGTGCATTCACTTGCCCTATGTCCATGTTTGTTGCACCTGTAGCATTTTCCATTAAACTTTGACTTTCCATTGCTCTAACACCTATTTGATGTATGCCCTAACTTACCACAATGATTACAAGTAGGTTTCTTGTTCTTTTGAGCTCCTTGCTGTGAGGATTCACCTTGTTCAGTCTAACCTAATCCAGCCTGTCCATGATGTCTGAATTGAGTTTGCTCTGTCAACTGATCCATGCTTACTTGTGAATTCATCATACTCTCATTGGTTTGCTTTTCAGTATTGAGATCATTTTGCAGTCTTTCATTTTCTGTCCTCATATTGATAACTTCTTGATTTGCACTATTGAGTTGATTTATCATATCTGCATGCTGAAGTGACAAATGATGGATTTCATTTTCTTTTTCCTCTAATCTTGTACTTAGCAATATTTTGTCTCCTTGTGCCATTTCTCTGTCATTTTCTGCTTGGTTCTTTGTTCCATGACTTCACATATTCTGACTGAATGAATTTCTTGTTCTCTCTTTAACTTTCCAACTTCTTCATGTAAGTTGAGATTCTTTGCAAGTAGGTCTTCAATGGCTGCATCAGCTTCTTCAGAACTTCTTTCTTTGCATAAATCTTCAATTCTTTCTTCTATGTAACTTTGATCATTCATCTGCATTGCTAAATCTTTTCTTCTTTTCAGGGAATGAGAGAGCTGCTCCTTGAGTTTTCTGATTTGATCCATGGCCACTTGTAGATCTATCTTTTCATTTTCAATGGCTTTCTCCAGTCTGTATATTTCCATTGCCTCTGATCTTTGCTCAAGCAGTTAAACTTCTGATAAGAGAACCTTTAGCTCTGATACCAATTGTTGGAAATATATTGAGGCTAGGTGACTGAGAGGGGGGTTAATCAGGAACCAATAAAACTTATTCTCTTTTATCCTTTATTAGATTGGCTAATCTAATTGCATGCATGGAACAGAAAAGCATAAAGCATTCATAACACTTGACACAATATTTGGTTACCCAAAAACCTTCCAAATAGAAAGTAAAACTGGGGTGGGGATGGTACCCACAAGATTTAGTACTATAGTAATAAATTTGGCCCGTTAAGGCTTACAATTGACCACTTCTGATGGCCTGCCCTGTTAGGAGCAATAAGGACTGTTAGGTCCACCTTGTGAAAGGATTTATGCAATACAATAAAGTATGCATTATGTTAGGAGATTTGATAAGGATTGTTAAGTCCACCCTGTTAAAGGATTTTGCTGATACACTTGTTAGGATGAACCAGTGAATGATCTGCTATGCAACTCTAATTTACTGAATAAGATCCTTTGATATAATACTGATCACCTGAATGTGATAGATGAGTCTCTGCTGTTCCTTTTTACTGCTGTAGCCTTCTAATAAATCTGCCACTTCATATTCGCATATCCTTACTCTTACTTCTGCTACTGCTACTTCACTTCATTTGGATAAACAAAGTACCTTATATATATCTATCCAAATTAATTACCTTCATAAGTCGACTGCTTAACATATTTAATTATTATCAAACAATATGTGCTAAGTCGGCCCAATGCTGATACTCGGGTCCAATAATCCACTCAGGTGATATACTAACACTCGGGCGACACAGTGAATTGGCAACTCTGGCACTCGGTTAACACTGGGTGCTTGGGTCACATTGATCACTCAGAGATGGTAACTCGAGTAACATTGGTGACTCGGGTGATACTGTTCTGAACTAACTGCTCGGTCGACACTGCAACTGCTCGGGTAACACTTCAAGCTGCTAGCTCGGTCAACACTGTAATCATATAAATGACTAAGTGTTTTGGCACTAATTGACAACATGTCTTGCCATAAGGTCAACATAGACGACTTGTGAAATTGAAAGTGGCTCTTTGTAATATGGTGATCAACCAAACTTGGTCTATATGGAAGCAAAGCAGTATTGAGAGGGAAACAAAAACTAAGCAAATGATATTAGATGACGCATGGTGAGAATGTGTGGAGTATCTCTTTAGTTTCACTAAGCCCATTATGGGCATGCTTCACTACATTGACATGGATAGGCCTTACATTAGAGAGGTGTATGATGGCATCAACTTGATGATTGAGAAAAAGAAAATTGTAAATAGGAAAGAGCAAGACCCTGAGGAGACTTTCTTCAAATAATTGCAAGCAATTGTTGTAGAAAGATGGAACACGATGACCACTCCATCTTCTTGCTTATTCATTGACTCAAAAATACTATAGAAAACAATTTCTTGATATTCTAGGTAGGCTTGCACCATATAGAGATTTAGAAGTGTCTGATGGGTACAAGGCAACATTCCTTAGACTCTTTATGATGATGATATGTGAGATTTGATTATAGATGAGTTCATAGAATTTGTGAATGCAAAAGGTCTAAGTGTTGACATTCTTCGTCATTGGTTTAAGAAGGATGCTCATAGTTGGTGGTACCTCCATGGCCAATGCTTCCAATTGTTGCAGCCCCTTGGAATCAAAATTATATAACAAGTCAGTTTTATTTATAATTTTAATTTACTTTGTCTTCATAGGTTGCTAGTTCATCTACATCAGAAAGAAATTGGAGCACATATTCTTTCATCCACTCAATAAAGCAGAATAGATTGCAATCAAAAAGAGTGGAGAACTTTGTATATGTCCATTCCAACTTTCACACAAGCAAAATGAATACAAAGAAGGGGAACTGAAGATGTGGGATATAGATCTAGAGCATATGAACTTGGATGCTTCCACTTCTCAGCTTGCAGTTGCTGCTTTTGAGGACTTGTAAAGTGAGATCGCTATTGGTGCAGCTGATCCCATTGACATTGGCACTGTTTGTGAATCAACTAATGCCATTGAAGAAGAAGAAGAAGAAGAAGAAGATTTACATAATCCATTTGATGATTGAAACTTAGTATAAAGTTCCAAATGTTGAAAGTTGAGAAAATGATACTTGAACTCGATATTATTATTTTAATATTTTGATGTTGAACTTGAAGTGTATAATGCTATGATGGTATGATCATGATGCTATGATTACAAGTTTATGGTGTTTATATGATACTATGTGACATTCTAATCTTAATTCACGCTTCTAGGCTCTACACACACATGTATGTATGTATGTAATTTTTACTTGTTTTTGTACTAACGAACCCAAACCCCATTTTAAAATTTTGCCATACGAGCGACCCGGTTCCTTTGAACCCGAACCCACTGGCAACTTCGAACATTAGTGACAGTCTTGTAAGAAGTGATAGAAGCTGATGTTAGGCAGGGGTTTGGCAAAGAGAGGACTGAGCCCTTGCAAAAGAAGGCACGGTGAACATGCTAATGACAATAAGAGGAAGATGGAGTTTGGTTGATAGTGCAATGACATAAGATCCTTGAGAGAGTGATAAAAGACATTAAAAGGTTGTATGATAGTCCCTATGTGAGGCACACACCCTTGCTATAGAAGTCAAGAGGGGCTTTTTGTACCACATGTGCAGTCCCTGTTGTACAAAATGGACGCACAGTGATATTAACTTGAAAGGGAAGACGTGAACAATTTGAGAAAACAGGGGCAATCCCTTAACAAGATCACAGTGACAGTTCCTCAACAAGTTCATGATCAGTTCTATGAAAGACCAATACAAAGGCCTAGAATAAATTGGATGTTGGAGACACCTAATGAGATGCTCAAGATAGAGAGTAAGCATGCACAGCGAAGTGGTGGTATGGGTAAATTTCAGGGTCACTGTTAAGGAATCAGTCAAACATTGCAAGGATATTACATGTGAAAGGAAAAGGGTCTTAAAGAGGCAGTGATACAAGTGATAACCTTGAGCATGTTTTTTGCTCACCCTAAAGTTAGATGTCTTTCTATCACTTATCAAACTCATTTCTTGGAAACAGTTATTTTCTTAGCAATGTTTTGTTTTTGATAAATCACAATCTACATGGCATGGGAGGCAAATATTTAGGAAACCAAAAGGACAGTATGGGTTTAGAAAGGGACAGTCACTGAAAGATGACAATATAGATGACATACAAGAACTTGACAGCAATCATAGAAGGACCATCTTCATGTAGGCAAAAGAAAGTCTCATATGCAAGGAAAATGATATGTGTAATGAATAATAGAAGCCATGGATACAAGGATGACAGTCACCACAAAAGTGATAGCCTTAAAGGTCAATGGACATTGAACAGATTATTCACAGATACAAGACAATGAAGTCATGAGGGAGACAGCTTCATAGGTTCTTGATTTGATGGCCCTTTGGCAGAAAACAAGAGATGGCAATATTTTCATGATCCATGGTCATAAGAGTATATCAAAAGGTGCCAAGGAATGATAGCCCTTATCAAAGGAAGGCCCCACAAGGTGAACCAAGGAATGACAGTCCTTGTGTGGGTTGAAAGATGACAGGGGGTAGGGTTAAGAAACACAAGGTAAAGGCTGTGGAGCTAGGCATATACAAGGAAGAGCCTGGTGATGTTAAGGAGAGAACATTGTACGGTCCAAAAGGGGATAGAACAGTCTATTGGATGCATGAGTACCAACGACTTGACAAATCCATTGAAAATGGTGCATAACAGAAGCCTCATGACAATGGTCACGGATAGAAGACAATGGCAGTCCAAGAAGCTCAAAAAAGGGGCAGTCATACATCATTCTTAAAAAAACAGTCATAGAAACCTCTAAAAGACAGTCACAGGGCTTTGAGAAGGGTCTATAATGATCAAAAAGGACAGTCATGGCAAGAAAGAATGAGGACAGTCCTAAGCAAAGGCATTATCAAACATGTTACGACAATACACATAAGAAAGGACAATAATATCACTAGAAATAAGAGAGGACAGTCATACGCATAAGAGAGGACAGTCCTTGCAAGCATATAGACCAAGCAAAGAAGACACTCCTAAGTGATCAAGGCACAGAGATATCAAAAGTGACAGAGTTATGACATGAGACATCAAAAGAAAGCTTCTTGGCATAAAGAGTTCATGGCATTTATAAAAGCAAGGAAATATCAAAATCCAAGGATGGTCTATGTCACTTTTAAGATTGTGAAATGCAGAAGAAGTCTAGAGCACAGTCACTTCTTAACCTTATGACAGTCTATAAGTCTAAGGGCAGTCATCAAAGAAGAGATTACAGTCTTCATGCAAGCAAAGGACAGTTCTTGCAACATATGCAAATAACCATATGACAGTCATAAAGATGTCAGAGGCAATTGATATGATGAGTAGAGAAGAGGAGAGTGATGAAAGAAATAAGGATAAAGTCATGAACTTTACAAAGCAAATGACAAAACAAACTGAGAAGAGTACAACCGTAGTATACTCTTGTAATGGCATGATAGTGTTCAGCATGTTGAGCACAGTCATTTTGAGGTGACAGAGCAATTACAGAGATATCATTTAGAAGTGCAATTTAAGCAGTCTTGACTATTATAAGCCTTTCTTAGAGCAATGAGACTGTGGATCTTCAAAAGATAGTTTTGATATTAAATTCACAAGGTCATCACGCTACAATAGGCAGAGCAAAAGGTTTTTATACTTGCACAAGTGAAGAGTTTGAAGTCATAAGCTTTAGAGTTTGTGAAGGGCAGATGTAAGGGCAGTTCAGGAGATATCAAACTCAGTCATAGATGTACAGAGGAGACAGTCATGATGGGACAAGTTGATGAAATTTAAAGGTGCGTAGAGTCTAACAGTTGTTCTAAGAATAAGGCATCACGGTCCCATGTGTTAGACAAGCAACATGAGGACAGTGAAAAGCAAGTGAGAATCTTCTTAAAAGACAATGAAGATACTTTGTTGATAGCCGAACAGAGAGTAAGGGTATAGAGTCTATAGGCATGTAACATGCTGTCATTGAGTAAATGATAGTCATCATGCAGAGATAAGACTCAAATAACTGTCCACAATATCATATTGCAGGATGCAATGAAGAGCATGGCGTCTTTAAGAGTTTGAAGATATAGTCATCGTGAAGAACAATGATAGTTAGTGAAGGCACAAACAAGTAGAAGGCAGATTTGAAGCATCAAATGTCAGTCTATGAAAAATATGTAACAAAATCCTGTCATTAAACTTCTCCTATGCTTCCTTAGGAACGATTTGACCTTTTCAACATTCTTTGCACATGTCCTATATGCATGCTACCAGTTGTTGGGCAAGTAGAGAGAATATATGGCAGGTTTGAGGAGTCAGTTTTGACCCATTTAGAGCTAGTTGAGAACATTTAGGAGCTGATTGAGGACCAATAACAATGAAGGGGTCAAGGAAGGAGACTTTTCTTCATAAAACCATCATTTTGGAGCATTCTAAGGGCCTCAAAAGTAGGGACACATCAGCTGGACGCGCAAAGAAGATTTGTCCAAGCAAGTAATTTAAGATGTCACTTTTCTCTCAGCAAATATTCGTTTGTTGTAGCAAGCTGTTGCACAGCAGAAAGAAAAGCTTAGGCTTCATGTTTCAGTTAGTTCCTGCTGTTTAGGCTAAGATTGTAATCTGAAAACTAGTTCTTTCTGTTCTTGTAATGGCAAAGAGACTCAATTTTCAGAGTTGTATAGCTGTTGTAAACATCTTTTGATCAATAAAATTAAGGTTTTACCTTCTTAGAATTGTTTCGTTGTGCAAGTTCATTTAAGATGATTGATGTAATCTTCAAATCAAGTATTTTCTCCTTGATTTCTGTCTCATTGTCATTGTCATTATGAGAAAGATGTTTATTTTTGCAGGTCGTGACTTGCTTTAACCAGCCAGGGATAGAATGGTCGATGGGAGTGTATTTGATCTCTAGTTTGCATGTTTAAGCTAGCATCCACTTGCCTCTGCATTTCAGTTCCTAACGGTTTGAGTAATTTTAGGTAAGGAAGGCAACACAAATGTGGATTTGAACACCAAAGTTGTGGTTGTAGTAAATAAGAGCAAGCCATAGTTAGCCACCCAAGGAGCTTGGGGCTTCATAAACACCAAAAAGCTTCTCCTCGACCATAACCCCAACTTCGACTTAAATACCCTATACTCACCCATCATCCATGGCAATACCTTCCTCAACATAACATGTTTAGATATATAGACTATGCTCATGGGATTTTGCAAGGATGTTGAATCTCTCTCCTAAAAACTGCTCCCATTACCTTTGTTTCCTTTAGTCAATGCCTAACTACATTGAACTACATTGACCCCAAGCTTGTTAAAAGATATAACTAACATGAACATAAACTATATTATTCAATGAAAAAATTGAAGTAAAAAAATTCTATAGTGAAACCTACAAGGCTTGACTAATTTGTTGAGAGGATTAGAATTTTAAAACAACTGAAATACCTATGTAAATTCTTTATAGATTTGATGTGAAGATTGATAAGATGGACGATCTATTAAAACTCTCTCTCTCTCTCTCTCTCTCTCTCTCTCTCTCTCTATATATATATATATATATATAACGATTTTTGAATTGCACTTTTTTTTAACGGTTTATAAAATTAAATATTTAAAGTTACACAAAAAATTATTGTTTGTATTCTCAACAGTTCTATTTATTAAGAAAACTATAAGGAAATAATAAAAAATATAATTTTTAGAGAAGACTAATTATTTATAAAATTTAAAGATAACTTTCTTAAAAAATTCACACAAACACTGGACTATCGAACCCAAATTAGGTTCACACCCATTTTGAACCATGCACAATTTCAATCTATTTCCCTCCATTTTGAAGAGTCGTTGTATAACAGAGTTTATCCACCATGCACTTCTTTCTTCAAAAATGGCTGCGGAACAAGAAGGAAAATGGGTACAAAGAATTCTGGTAATGCTCGACATACGCGATATCAAGAGCCTGCAAAATCGAAAGCCATATCTCACTGCCATTCAGCAATGTGTTGACAAATTACTGAAATCTTGTGAACCAACAAGTTTGTGGGCATTCAAGCTTTTTGATTCCTCGCTGTCATCATATCGTTCCAGATCGGTTATCGAACGGAGTGTGGGAAAATGGGCTACTCATATCCGCTTCGACTCTGTTCAGCAGATCCAGATGTTTATTTCGGCTCTCAAATGATCACCTATTTAGTATTAGGATCATTTCATGATACTTTCTCTCCTTTTCTCAGTATGCAGCAGTGTCAGAAGTTCAGATTACATGAGCTCCAAGGGAAAGCTTTCTCTGGAGATTCACTGTAAATTACGGGCAACCCACAGGCCCTAGTGTAATTCCACATTTCACCGGATGGCTAAATAGAGCATTTAGCCCGGGTGCAATCCATGTGATAAAAGTTACATCATATAACAACCCATCTCTGCATCCACATTCATCACTACAGCTCTCCTCTGAACTATTCAGAACTTTTATCGATAGCAACAAAGGCTGTCCCACAAATTTTTTCTGACATCTTTGAATGCTTTGGTATCTAACTGATGCAGATACTTCTTTGTCTCTGATCTGCAACCTGTTAAACTCATTTTAAATAAACCAAACACAGCAGGCTGAAAATAACGAAGCTGGATATCCATTAAAAAACAGAGCAGTTACAGAAGGTCTGGTTTGTATTATAACAATAGTGTCATAAATTGTAAGTCTCCTCCATCTAACAAACATGCATTGCTATGTATAACCCAAAAGGCATCAGAAAGTAGAATACTCATATTTGGACTATCTACATCTAAAAGTAGCTGTACTACACCTGTTTCTCTTATCCCCCAAAAATTGATCATTTACAAACAACTGCTACTTTTAGTAAAGACTAGTTCCCCCCAATTCAAACGCTATTCAAATACTACGTTTAGTTCCCTAAGCTGTAGTGCATCACCTTCCCTAACCTCTGGTGCATCAAGGGTTTGGCTTTGCCATATATAATGTTCCTGCATATTTTGATACATAATTTTATAAAGAAAAGTGCATTAACCATGTACCACAAAAATGGATTTATTCAAAGCTAATAATTGCCATTAAAATAAAAGATGACTCATATTTTATAGAAAATGGAACTGGAAACCAACTAGGGGTTAGTTTTTGGGACATGCTTGTGAAGCAAAGCCCCTTAGAAGATAGAGGTCCTAGCAGAAACAAATTCTATATTTACACAATGAAAACTACCAAGGTCATGCTGATAAATAAGGTCTCATAAGAACATTTTAAATATTTTATATGTTACTTTATTAGGAATGTACACATTAGAGAAGACAATTTCACCTTTACAATCACAAAGAACAGTTCTACTTTGCTGAAGCATGAAGCTTCTAACCATCTATAAGAAACATGGCCATACTACTCATGCAGCAAAGAGAGAATGTCAATATGCCCATTACAGCTTATGAAACCAAAACATGAAGACCGAATCAAATATAATTCCGTTGTCAAAGGTAGTGGACTTTTGGCAGATTATGCTTAAACTACAAACTTTTGCGTTGCTATTCCTTGTGCTTCCAAGCTACAATTGACTTGTATGGGTGCCCTCATGTGGGTTCCCCTTTGCATTAGTTTCTCACTATAGGAAGGTATTGCTAATGAAATAATCAGTAACTTATAAGTTTTGAGAGTTGGTATAGAACCCTTGAAGGTAAAAATGAAGAACCGGTTAAAGTGCTGTGTGGAGGAAGTTGGGCTGAAAAGCACATTTCAGATGGAGAGCACTCCAGAACAGACTAGAACAGGAAGATACCTCTAAATAGAGGTCAAGAAGACAAAAATCTTTTCTTTTAAGTTTTAAAGATAAAAAATTGTTTTCCAGAGGGAGAACAGAAAAAAACACCTTTGTGAATAATTTCTTTTTTGGGGGCAATAGTTTATGAACTCCTAGAGTTTCAAAGAGGAAAGCTATGCACTGTCATTCTCTGCTACTTATCTTCGGACTTGTCAATTATGGTATTTCTTGCATAGGGGATGATCGTGGAGGGTACATCTAGTTAATTTAACCCACAGTTAGCTGGAGGTTCATACCCTGATCCGTGGTTCTCATCTCCCATATCAGAAATGTGTACTTGTCTTTGAGACACATGGGGTTGTCTCCAAATCGAGAAGACTTAGATGAAGTTTTTTGTGTCTCTATACATCCTGAAAATTGGGTACTTTCTATGGAATTTTCTTATATATATCATATAAATTACATTGTTTATTTTCCTCAAGTGCTGATAATTGGTTGATAATAGCTAAAAGAATTAAATATATATTCTAGGATGTGTCGCATTCTGATTTTTACAACTAGCAGAAAAAATTATTATCCAAGGCTAAATAATTAATAGTAAGAAGGGAAACAATAAAAAGGACTGAGATGTCTACATACTCTGAAGTTTTATCAATTGATATACTGAAGTTTTATCAATTGATATAAGATAAACTTTGAATGTCCGGGTTCCCGTGCACTTCCTCTAGGTGATTATGGTTTAAATTTAACTGCTGATTCCTTTTGTTGACATTTTTTTCTTTATAATAAAGTGTCAGCTTTAAAATTTTTTGCATTTTGCATTATTTGAAATTGTATAGCCATCATGTGTTTCTTTTTTCTATTTTTAGTGCTTAGCTCCAATTAGTTGTCTTTTTGAAGAAACATGGTGTGCTGATATTTGTCTGCATCTCTTGTATCGGTACTAGATCTCATCTCCTGATAACTACGATTTAATATCCATGAAGATTCTTAGTGCCACATGCACTTCACTGACTGGGCAATAGGAGGACAGTTCATTCTTGATTCCCTCCCTGGACCATATCGCAACAGGGATAAGTCGCCAAACCTGTCGACTCCTTATTTCACAGGAAAGGATTTCAGGGTTCATGGCACATGGATATCGACACAACTCGTCTTCTCCTAGCCGTACTTTCCTCTTCCCAAGACGTATGGTAAACCTCGATAATATAATGATCTTCAGATGATATAGATATATAAAGCATTTTCCAAGATTTGAAGAGAAACAAACTGTTGAGGGAGAAAACGATTCATATCCTTGGGTATGACTATATATCGCTTCCATAGTTACATACTTGCCAAGGTGGCCAGTGGGTTGGATTTGGCCATTATCAATCGGCCAGTGTATTGAGAAGTTGCTGCTTGAGATAGTCAACCATCAATGTGATACGTGGGCATTACTTCGGAGCTTTTTCCTTTGCCAAGATTTTAAGAGACAAACTATTGTGGGGGGAATGATTCATATCCCTGGGTATGACTATATATCTCTTTCATTAGCCGATAGGCTTTTTAAATGGACTTGTGTGTCCACAAAAGTATGCCATACATGTCCCAGGCTATTAAGCTATCGACTTTTTAAATGGACTTGTGTGTCCACAAAAGTATGCCATACATGTCCCAGGCTGTTAAGCAATAACTAAATCTCCACTAAACCATTTTCAATCATCAGTTTCTGAGCTTGGTTATCATGCAATTTAAAATTATACAATATCTAGTATTTCACAATGTACAGTAAGAGCAGCGAAGAGACACTATACAAATAACTCAATGAAATAAAACCAGCAGCCTAGAGAAACTATAAACTATATAGATAGCAAATATTGCCAGATAAGAAATGCTAATTTGTGAGTATGAATGAATGAAAGTTTTTAATGATGTCCATGAGACCACCGGTCTAAGGGACCAAAGAGCAAGTTAGGCATCCTGCTGAGATTTCTCCAAGTTGTTCCTTTTGTTGTGTATCCGGATTAAGAAGTTTGCTGTCTTGTGTAATCTTGCCTCTTCGAAAAGTTCCTTCATGCTGTTCACCTGTAGGCAATCCCTGTACTCGCTGCGAATATCCTCATAAGCCCCACATTCCTTAATGAAATGCCATTCCGTTTCCACCGCTCCTTTGCTGCAGAAAGCACAAATTCTCTCTTCCCACCTTTCTTTCGGGACCATCCAT
>MU227348.1:134010-173069 GCA_018584345.1 Thuja plicata
CGGAAAGGTGTTTGAGTTGCTCCTTCTCGGTTTTGATCTCTTACATCCCTTTAAGGCATTCTGAACTAAGGGGACTACCCTGCTGCTGCTTAACTGCTCATTCTCTTCCTTGTTGTCCCTGGAATTACTATTGTACCCACTTTTTTGCATCTGCTGTTCAAGGGCCTGGTAAAATATCTCCTTGTTCTTGTTGTTTATGAGGATTTTACCAAGTTTATGCTCTTTTGTGCTACCGTTAAGGGTCTGCCCATCTTCGGAACTTCTTTCTCTAATATCATATTTAATAAATAGAGGGATGTGGTATGAGTTTAATTCTATAGGGCAGCTTTCTATCCTGAAGTCCACTAATTTGTGAGTGGCCGAGTGAGAGCATATCACATAGTCCACCACACTTTGCCCGTTGTAAGTTTTACAAGTGATTCCACTAGATCTTGGCCAATACTTCATGCCATTGCAAATAACCAGCCCGTGAAGGCTACACATACCCAACAACTCTGCACCAAAGTGTGACACACATCCCCTCGCATCCTGGTAAATTCTTTGACTAGAAATATCCTCACATTCCTTTAGCCACAAAGGATTGCTGTCCTCTACTGGATCCCTGCCTAGCTGAATAGCTTGGTAGCTTGGTATTATATCTTATCCCTCTACGAAATTGTACAAATGCAATTTCGTGGTATTATGCCTTTTCCTTGGCTTGATCACGTCACACTAACAATGTTTTCAGTGAATGAATTAATAAGGTGGTCCATTTTCTTGAAATCTTGGTGTAAGTATAATGAAAATCATTGCCACTAGAAATAAACAAAATCATCCGCTGAAATTTTGGCCAACATTAAATTCGGCACCCTTGATTATTTGCCATAAAATGCGATACGTGATATGAAACCGTTTCTTTTGTAACCGTTGCCTAAACCATAATTACACAAAATCTAATTACATATTTGCTTCGTTCATTGTGGATGTTTCGTCCTGAACAATTTGCAAGTGACTTGAGTACATAAAGAAGTGTTGCATTTCCTCGACATTCTACATTTTGGAGGTATATTATTATTTTAAACAATTGTATTTGATATCTCTTTCAAATTTCAGTAAAATCTATGGGCTTTGTCTGTAAATTCAGCAATATAGTAAAGGCCATTTCATGTGCATTTATAGCTGGTCCGTTACAATAAGTTGCTTTAGAGTTTAAAATTAAAACAAATGAAAACAAAATATAGGTTAAGGAAAAAGAGAAAAAAAATGAACCAGTAAGGGATAGCTTTCAAACTTTGTGATGGGCATTAATCATACTGGTTACTTTGCGCGAGATTGTGATCAGGATTAATGGATGCTTAACAGTCAAATCGTAGTGTGGCTCAATAGTGGAAATTTGCTGTTGGGTCATATGTTTAAAGAAAGCATTATGACAATTTTTTTGGTTTGTTTATCTGACATGTCCATATTTTATCTAAGACAAAGGTTTGGGGATGAATCAATAATGTAAAATAGGAATTGCAAGAGACATGGAATTCTCCCTTTTAGTCACCCCCTTTGCACACCATTTTTTGTGCATTACTTTATTATGAATTTCCTGCAAACGTCTGTTTACTCTTTTGATTCTTTAATTCTTGGGCTCTAATACTTCATTTTTTAAGCGAAAAGATTTAGAGGACCTGCTATATGTGGCGGTCATATTTATTGCAGTACTTCGATTAAGATATTTTACTATACTGTTTTATCATTTAAAGAATATGTTACCAGTCTCATATTTATAGCAATTTCTAGAGTCAAATCCATAAAAACCCTTCACATAGAGTCTACATTTTCTTTTGATTACTATTCCAAAATGAAAACAAATCCATTCAACATTATTAGAAAGAAAGGAGCTTACCTACAATTGCTCTCACAATAATAGGTTTAGATATGTGCAATTACTTATTTTAAGTTATACACTTTAAATTATTCTTTAATTTAGATTTTCTTTTTGTGGTCGGTAATCGCTTTTAACTGGAGCTACGAACCAGTGGGGTCACATTGGGGGATCCCATCCCCGTGGTTATATGTGCTGAGGCATTAACACCTCCTAGATTTGACTCTTGCTGATGCCTACATCACTCTGAATTCCTTATCTCTCCACTACTCGGCCTTCCGCAACCTTATCTCTCCATGCCCTTATCTCCCTATGCCTCCCTCCATACTCCATATCTCTCCCTCTTTCTTCTTTCTATCCGCGACAAAAACACCTCATATCTTTGTACCTGCCACGCAGACTCTCCATCCTTTGTCGCGCCAGAGCCTTGGTTCCTCCGTTGCCGACAATCCTATCTGTCTCAGTCAGCACCGCCTGTCCCAGTCAATGCCTTCAGTTCATGTGATCTCTGTTCATCTTGCGGTAGTTGTTGTGTGTGCCATATAACCACCATCAACAACGGTAGTGCGTGTACTCTATCCAAAAGTAGGGGGTGGGACTCGATTTGCTTGACCTCCCCAATAGGAGGCTTGCGACATTACTGTCACGTTGCGGGGTCATCCCCAATTTAGAAAAAATATTACCTCTAATCAATTACAACATTATATCTTCTATAGGCGGGCACTCAATGATCAAGAAAAGGAAACAAAGAAGATTTACCAATTTTCTCCAAAAAATAGTTTTTTATTTTCTAATGCGTTTCAATGCATTTGAATACTAGGTTTTTGGAGAGGGGCTACAAAAAGCACAAAAAGATACTAATGTAACTTTGATCAGTCCAAATTGGGTGCTAAATTATATTATACACATCCTTATGTAATGTTAAGTTCATTTATGTTTTTCCATCAAACTCCTATTAGCATATCCCTTGCAGCTCCTATGGCTGCAAGTGCTTGAAGTTACATACTTGCCAAGATGATTTGTGAGTTGGATCCAATACTGGCCATGATCAAACAACCCGAGTATTGAAGAGTTGATGCTTGAGTTTCTCAACACTCTCAATGTTATACATGGGTATCTACCTTGAGTTTTTTCTGTATCGAAATATTGTTTTTTGCATTTTCAGTATGCATGCATGTCAAGCAGCTTTGATCACTTCAATTAGCTAGATATCCATATGACCATTATAGGCTCCCTTTGTGATCTCTTGCATATCCACATGCATTCCAACTAAGATTCTTTTAATGCAATTGGCAAATGAGCAATCTAATTGCTAGAAGGCTGAAAGAGGTTAACTGGAAACTAAGTTCAAAAGAGTAAATGAGCATGTGATAGATGAAATGACCCTTAGAATTTCACCATTGATGGGTTTTATCACCTACTTAAATCTTGTAAGGAGCCTGACTGGCTCTCAGGGCAATTCAATTGCTAAGCTCTAAATTTCTCTGAATTTATGATATCTTCCCACTAAATTGCAAAGAAATTCGACAAGCGAATATATAATCTTTTGTTTCATTATAACAAGAGCTTCTCCATATTTAAAGCGTTACAAATAAGCAACAATCTCTTTGCTATTTCAGAATTCTGGAAATCAGCTAAAAGTGAGCCTATCCGGTTCTCTCTAACAATTTCTATATCTTAGCCAATTTGGATAAAACACTATGTTTGCTTGCTTTGATTTTTAACCTCCAATAATCAAATTTTCATTCATATGCAAAAAAGTCAATTTATTCAATCTTTCAATTACTTTTCCATATGACAACATTTATTATATTTTCTTCAAAGATGAGTACATTTATCAGAGAATGAACCTGCTTATTGCTGCTGATGACTCACGCTGTGTATTAGAGTGTAAGCTAGCTACAACCCCCCACGCAAACTGCACAACAGTCCTTCTTCTTCCCACGCGAGAGACACTACAGTCTCCACGTTAGCTGCTGCAGTCTCCACGCAGTGCTGGAGTGATAGCCGTGCCCAGAAATTAACTCACGTGGGTAGTAAGGAAACTGTGTATCCCATTGCCACGTCCCACTTCCAATCCACCTGAGGGTGGCAATCCGCACAGCAGCCGTGGCGTATGAATAGATTCCTAGTCTGCCACGGGTAGTAATATGCTCAACAGCTGTGGCTTCATGAATGGCCCAATTTCCTTCAGCAACCACACACCAGTAGATGCATTCGGTCTTCTACTAATCTCTATTAGATTAAATTTTGGAATGCGATTTCTTCTTCCTTATATCAAATTGACCTCTTAAGCAGGCCACAATTCAATCGAATTCAATCTAGAATTCAGAGCTTCCTCGTATACATCAGCACGAAAGAGAAGCAATCGATTATACAACAACAATCGATTGATGATTAGCTCAAGAAGAATCGGTCTTCGAGAAACTAATTTGACCCTTATACTTCAGCAAGGGCACAGATTTCAGAATTACTAGGAACAATTCCCAAGAACAATTTTCAATAATCAATATTCAATCCTCAGCACTAAGAATGGATCTGTATTTATAACTCTTCGGACGCCATAGTTTCCAAAAGGATAAATCAGTTAACCAGTCTCCGGAATAGCAACTTCCAAATTATTATAATAATATAACTTTATTATTAATTAATAACATATCGTTATTAATTAACATTAATTAATTAACCAATATGCATTCCAGTGATAAAACCTGCATCCACTGCTGATCCTGCCAGACTGACGGGGCCATCCACTGCATTGCCAAAAATAGCAATTGCCAGAAATAGACTTACTATAAATAGTAAGTCCCTAACCAAGGAACCGTACAAACTGAACATTGTCTGGAAAATTGACCACTGTCGATACTGCCTTGCCAGAAAGGGAAACTGACCAAACTGACTTACTAAAAATAGTAAGTCCAGACTTACTAAAAATAGCAAATCTGCCAACTGGGACCCTCGAAACCAGGGATCAGCTCACGAGGGTCACGATGATGAGCTGACCAAGCCACTGCCAATACCTACTAACAAAGGGGGTCATCACAAATCCTAAAGAGACAACAAACTTTTCTTATTTTTAACTTATCATCAACAGGAAGGTTTTTCTGCTCCACATATTACAGATACAAGTTATAGCCACCTTTTCCAATAGATAATATAGCCGATCAAAGGGATGTGAAATTAGTTGTGAACCCCCAAAACTGTGTCAAGAAACTTTGATCACTCCATTATCTAGATATCCATATGACTATTGTTTACTCCAATAATCCTAGGTTATTTAATACAAAATAAACAAGAATAGAACATACAAAACATAGAACATCAACATAATTGTAGGGCTTCAGAAAGATATAGCATGTATTTCCAATTTAATGTTAGGTGTTGGAGGCATTGGTTGGCTATGAGCTCTCACTCCTGAGCCACCTTCACCATATAGACAACTTCCATCAACCGCTTCTTAGTCTTTTCTAGCTCCTCATTAGTTGCTAAAAACATGGTATCCTTCTTCACGAGTTGCTAGCCTTGTTCACTAATCAAGTTGTCCTTTGCCAACTGAGTTATCGTCCCTATCAATTGCCACTTCTTTTCTGCCAACAGAGTCTCCTCAACTCCTACCTTGTCTAGTACCAATACCTAATTATGCTCCTGAGCCAACTACTACTGTGAGTTCTGGATTTATCGCCAACTCCTTCCTTGCCTCGGCATGGCAAAGGGCTCTATCACGTACCTTAATGGTTTCCTCCATCAAAGCCTCATGACTCTGATATTGGAGAAAAAGATCATGAAAGCATAGTTCCATGCCATGGAGACCCTTAATTCCCTACCATGCCGATCTTCATTTGTCAGTCATAGACGATGCCAAGCATCCAACAGCGCTTGATTCTCCGCACGAGGCCATCCTTGCGAAATGAGACACCAAAAAACTTCCCCTTGGCATTTCACTTGCATAAAGGCAAGAATGTGCTCTGTTGCTTGTGCTACAAGGGGAGTGTGGCCAATGTCCAAGTCTTGCACAATGTCTCTGATCGTGTCCATGAAGGTAGCCATACCCCTCAATTGGCGTACATACAATTGATTTGTACCTATAGGATCATTGGGGTTGGGTCTGCACAGTCGTAAACTAAGCTCATCTTCGTCATTGGATGTAAATTCCTCTTGCAGGTATGGTGATTGAGTGGCCTTGCTAGGTACCTGTGGGGCTATAGGTACAACAAGCTCTACTATAGATTGTGCCACCTATTGAGTAGGTGTCAGCTCTGCGAGTGGAGGCGTTGATTGCTCACACTGTAGAGTGTCTGCTAGCAAAGCAATTACGATCTCCTCCCTCTGTGTATCCTCCTGCCTACCAATAGTCTCCGCAAGTAGGCTAGGAGACTCGAATGGAGGGGCATCTGGTATTATCCCCATCATGCCTAGCCAACTATCAATCGTCTCAAGAGCCTCCCTTGGAAATGTCCTTTTAGCTGGAAGTGGAGTATCAACTACAGGTGTTGAAAGTGTCCTCTCTGTGCTCACCATTGGAAGTGTAGAGGCAGAAGGTGTCGGTGGTGCAGCCACAAATGAAACCATGGGAGGTGGTACTATTGCTGAAAGTGTTGGGATAGGCACTACTAGTAGAGGTGTATCCTCCATTGGAAAGGCCTCCTCTACATCACTCTCCGAACATACCTCCGTAGCCAACAAGACCCCCAACTTGATCATGTCTCCTCCACTACTCCGTGTACTCTTGTTGCTTCTGCTTCTTCTGCATTGGTTGAGTGGACTCCAAGGCACCCAACTACACCCCTAAGTGAGCCTTGTAGAAGGTGGTTCACCATGAACCATCCATTTGACCAATTAGCTGCCATTTTGCCCACTTGTCTAGGGGTACTTGAGTGTGTATTGCATCCGGGAAGAGGCCAATGGCATGCTACGACATGTAGAAAGCTTTGTGCTGGAGACAAAAAATCTCAGATCCTCTTAGAGTGTACATGAAAAATTAAATGGGGGTTTGGGGGCAAAGCCCCTAGCAGGTCAAGGGGCAGTTCCCCTAGTGGGTCAAGAAGCAACGCATCATTGTCGTGACTTTTTAAGATGCCAAAGGCAATGCTCGCCATCATTGAGACTTGTACTCTCAGTTGTTCCTTATAATATAGTCTCAATTCATGATGATAACTGTTCGACTGATTGATCGAAGCAATGAATTGCCACTATAGAGCTAGGAAGATTGAAGTTTGTGCCATGTTCCATACTACTTTATTGTCAGAGAAGTGCCATACCACTTTTTGCAATAATTGACCAAGAAGGTGCCGTACCAGTTTGTGCAGTGCCCGTACTAGGTTAGACCTATACGATAGGTCATGAACCAGGGATCTCTAGTTTGGTGCCAACTTGAAGTTGTATTTGTATGGTATGCAATGGTTCCTGTACTTGAAGTCAAACCTGTATGGTATGTGATGGCGCTCGTACTCAATTACATCGTCTGGTGTCAAGAATATGTGCTGCCTATACAATATGAAGCCTCCATATGATGTCAAGGATTTGGAGCTCTAGAATTTGTATTGCTTGTATGGCTTTGGGGTTCCCTATGGTAGATGAGTAATATTGTACTGTGCTAGAACTATGTCTGCAAGCTGTAATGTGCCACACAGTACTGGGATATTATCGTACCAACTGCTTCTGTACTACCTCAAGCCAAAATATGTTGTACAAATAAAGCCGAACATGAAACAAGGAAATCTGTATAGTAGGGAATGCATCAACAACTTGATTTCTTCTTACCAAATTTTTTCCTTTTAATGACAATCAAGTTCGCCCACAACAATTTATACAGTGTTGGAGTAAAGTAGATGGCCGACAATTAAATGATTTTAATATTTTTCATCTCCAACTTTAGCTTTATCTTTTTCTCACTTGTTTTAATTTCCCCTTTGCACTTTATAATATTATTGAAGTGGTCCTCCTTTATTTTCCACCCTTTAATGATACCTGCCAATTTTAATATTTTAATACAAAATCTTTTTTTTTCTTATTTTGGCCACATTTGTCCTCTTCAATTTCAACTTTTTCTCTGTTAGCACTTTATAAAATTTCATACTCCTTTTCTGCTCAATTTTTAATTTTTCTCTCCTAATTTTCCCTCATTTTAAATTTTTCTAGAGTTCCTCTTTTTCCCTTCTTTATTTTTTCCCTTTTTTTATTTTTCCACTCTCATCATCATCAATTTTCCTTTTTGTTCCTCTAGCTCCCTCTAACGTTTACTTTCGAGGCATACCGCCACCAACATGTAGATGGTGGTCTCTTGTAACATTTTTTTTCACAAGTACCGATGCATTCTAAATAAATTTTTTTATCAACCACCATACTTTTTTCAAGGTTGCAACCGTCGTCACCGACCAGGGTCACTCTCAGGTTGTCTATCACCCAGGTTTACCTTTTTCACACTCGGCTCCTCGTACTTAATTGTCTTGTCTCTTTCAAAGTGACGGGTCAGGGTATCATCCTCCCGTGGTACTCCTTCCTTGTATTTCTCATGCTTTGGAGTGAAGGTGTCCCTCTCGGTACCTTGATTGTCTTCGTCGACTTTCTTAATTTGTAGCATGTTGTATTGGAGGTCGAAGAGTTCATAGTACTCCATTTTCCAGTGGAATAGTCCATTCAGGGAACTAGTCTCGTCTTTAGAGAAATTCTTCATTTTGTTCCACGCCTGCCCTTCCTTCATCCACGCTTGACTCTCCGCCTTTTGACTCTGATTTAGAAGATGCCAATTCTTCACTCATCACTTGGTTCCTCAGGTCGATTATGTACTTCCTCCCTTTACTCTCGATTGAGAGCATGTTTTGCTTCCAGTTGTGATTCGCCTTGGCAGCAATCAATATTCCCCTCCCGAGGAGTGCGTTGTATGCCTTCTTCTACAACATGATGACAACAAAGTCTAAAAGGAATTATTGTGTCCTGATTGTTACTTTTAGTGCCATTAGTGTTCCTAATGGCTTGATGCAATGTTGGTCGACACCTACCAAGTGGAACGTTGAGGGCTAAAGTGTTGGTCTCCCAAGGCATTTCCAGGTTTTCTTTTGAAAGTACATTGAATTCTGTGCCTCTGTTGACAATGGTATTTGTCATTTTTTTGCCCATTATTTCCATCTCGACTAGGGTTGACTTCCTCTCAATCCTCACTATCAACTACATGGGATCAATGGCTTGAGTACCTTCTGGTGTGACTTAACGGTTAGTTCCCCTTGTGGCTTACTTTGGTTCTAGCCTGTTAGTCATAAGGTCAGATTAATGAGAGGGGAGAGGGAGAATCCGTAATCTACCTAATAATTCAACCTTTCAACCTCTTAAACTTAAACCAACATTCACAAGATTAACCTTAATCACAACAAATGAAAATCATAAACATGCAAGTCCATCCACAAAGTTGACATAGATTTATCTCGTGCAAACCCAAATAGGGAGAAAACCACGGTGGGGATTAGTACACACTAAATGATGTACTCTTTTGAAGTACGCCCTGTGAGGAGCTTAACCCTGTTAAGAGTTTACAACAACATTGTTAGGTGCTACTCGGTTAAGGGATTTGCCTTAGGCTTGTTAGGACCTTTACCCTGTTAAGAGTAGCCTTATTAGAGGACTTTAAACACTTGACAAAGTGTCACCTTGTTAGAGGATTTACAACAAACATCTGTTAGGGTCTACCTTGTTAAGGGATTTAACCTGCTGCAACTGTTAGGGAACAACAGAAAGAATGATCTGTAGAACAACACTACCTCTGCTTGATTAGATCCACTGAAGCACACAATCTCTTCTCAACACACTTGACTCTTCCCTGGCTTGATCACAACTCACACTTTTCACCGCACTAGTCCAACACAAGATCAACACTCATAACTTTCAACTTCATCCATTATATATTGAACTTTTAAGTCCACTGCCTCAATCAAGGCCTAAATTAGAATTTCAAACATCCTGCTCAAATCCAACGCCCCATAAAACAAAATGAAATGTACAAAACAGATTTCCAAGACCGCGTTGGCTAATACAATGATTTAAATAGAATGTTGTGTCAAGGAGTCAAACACGTTTTGACCAAACACAAGCTTCCTCTAGAATATTCTCCACACGCTAGCATCGAATAATGTGATGCTAGATCGTCACCTCCAATCATGAAGATGTTGGCTAAATATTTTGCAAGTAACTAATACTACAACTTAGCAAAATTGTAACTTTAGACAGCAGTGTGTGAAATCTCTTTCTCCTCTCGGCAATAAAGGGCTCCCTTCTTACCGTAGGTGGCTTCAACGGAAACTGAACTGAAACACAAACAATTCCTATTGCTATGGTAATACTGGTGGCTTAAGAGTCGACGTAAGAACAACACTTAAGACAACAGTTTACTTATAATAATTTGAAACAAATACAAGAACACAAAATCTCCTGTACTTACTAGAATAACCGGGAAAACACAAAGTCTTTCACTGAATACCCTCTTTCTTAATAAAAACACTAATCACTGAATCCAAAAGTCTTCAGCTTTAAGTTATTGCAGCCACTTCTATTTATAATAATTTGTCCTCTTGCAGCACAAAGTCTTCAAAAGTTCAAATTGGCTCTGAAGGCAATAGGCAACTCAAAGTCTGCACAATTGAATTCAAATCCCTCTTGAGCAAACTCCAAAACTCACAATCAATATCCAGAAAATGTCGTCACATAACACCTTGAATCAACACAAAGTTTGAAAGCAAGTTGCCCCTTTTATTGAAAGCAATCTGATTTACATCTAAGCACAAAGTCTTAGAGTGCATATACAAATTGGCAGAATTTTCTTGCATTGCCAAAAGATCCCCAAAAATACAATAGGTCTCACTCTTTTATATAGGAAAAGAGGAGAGAGAAAGGTGGAGAGGAAAGGGGAAACCCTTAACCACCTTGACTTATTCAATACTTATCCTTAACTAACTTTGACTTATTTAATGCTACAGGGCTTAATGCACTTGTAACATGATTACATGGAACAACTTTGCATGTGATACTATCTCATGCAATTACATCTTGTTTTTACATTACATGTAATCTATCAAATACAAATTACAAAAACATGATGAAAATATTCTAAGTGTTTGACAAGACATGACTTCTATTACATCATCCTTTATTGGTCCTCATGCTGCTACAGGATGCT
The DNA here is from genome assembly GCA_018584345.1 of Thuja plicata. NCBI lineage: Eukaryota > Viridiplantae > Streptophyta > Pinopsida > Cupressales > Cupressaceae > Thuja > Thuja plicata. Next base: position 145,026 of record MU227348.1, read on the forward strand.
CTGTGAGTGATGTTTCCAGGTTTGATGAAAACATCTTGGATAGGAACTGCATTTGCATCCTTGATTGGTGATTACTGGGAAGGCATCTTTGTTTCTTTCCATCTCTGTCTTAAAAGCATTCTATGCCAACCATCATTGCATCTCCCATCCCTTTCTTTGTATGGCTGCATCATGTTGTTGTTCTCGAGCGCAGACTTGGAGGAGTATGCATATGGGATATAAGTTGAAGTCCTTTGAGCAACAAAGGGTGAAGGATTTTAGGCAAAACCAATTCTTCACATGAGGGAAAAACTCAAAAAATGAGGTTTTTTGGAGGTGCTGCACGTGCGGACAACAAGCTTTGAGTTTGGTAAAATGGATATATGGACATATATATGCATGGGAAAATGTTCAATATACAAGGTAGGCTTTTAGAAACACTTTGCATTTTAGGAAACTTGGTTTGTTTACTGATAAGTGAGATGTTTATGTTTCATTACAAGTCATTCTTCTTTGACATATAAGCGTGGAGGTGGGCTTTTTGGTTTGCTTTGCATATTGGGAATGACTTAGTATTTTGGAAAATTTCACCATCAAGAACGGGATTTTTTAATCTCGATTGCATATGCAAGATAAATGTCATCTTTACATATGCAACTTAGAAGAACGTGAGAGAAAGAAGATGAAAAATAAAAACTAAAATAAAAAGACATGCAAATCTAAAGGGAAATGAAAATATTCACATGTACAAGAAAACAATATGAAATGTAAGAATCTCCATACCTTTCTTTGAGAAATGCAAAAAATAATAAATCTCCCAATCTTGGAGCAATTCTGAAAACAATCCAAGGATTTTCGAATTTAGAAATAATCCCAAATTTGAGAAGCTTTATAGCCAAAGAGTTTGGTAAAACCTTCTTGCTAAATCAAGGCATTTGCACGAGTCACTAGAAGATGGGTGACAAATGTCCACCATTGATTTTCGGATTGCATAAAAATAGCAACAAAATTGAATGATTCAAACCTGCAAATGTTTGTGCTTGCAATGGATTTGTCAATGTGTAAACACAAACCAAAAGTGCTGAGAGATGCTAAGGACGAGCTCTTAGAGGAAAATTGCAGCTTCTCATGGAGGAGAACTTGCTGTTTAATATGTTTTTCTCCCTTGGGATGCCCTAGACAGGTTTTTAAAACGCAGGCATGTATGGCTTTATTTCATGTTAAAATAACATGCATTTCCCTCTGGAAAAGCCGCCCTCACTCTTTAAGGAGGAAACACAGTCAACTATGGAGAAAAACAAATTTTAAAAGCCCTCCAATACATTTCGCAAAGCATGCACATGTTTATTAAAATTGCCACCGTGAGTTTGATGGGTTTTTAGAAAACAACCGCATATGTTTTGGTTTCCAAACATATGCAAACTTACCCAAAATCGACGCCTTAAAGTTTTGAAGAAACCACACTTTGTATGCTCATGTAAAAGCCCCCAAAAAACGCTGCCCATAAGCTCTTGACGGGTCTTGATGAAAAGTTTGCATATGTATTTTGTCCTTAAAAAAAAACGACGCCTTAGTTTGGAGGAAAAACAACGCACTTTTTAATGGTCTTTGCACAGGCTTGAAAGAAGAGGAAGCATGACGGGTATTTAGGATACGTTTGCATATGTTTTAAGATATATGCAAATTCTACAAAAATCGCCACCTTTGTATTGAATCATAAAGAATTTTTAAATGATTCAAAATATTTTAAAGCAACATACATATGTAATTGCTTTTAAAAAGCCCACCTTGCATCTTATATCGCATTAATAATGAGACTTTAAATGTAATCTGCATTTGTGATGGTATGCAAATTTAAATAAAAAGCCCACTTAATTGCATCATTATCATAATCTTTTATATGCAACCTTATATTTTAAATGATATGATATGCATACAGGTTGAAAAAGTCCATCATCATTTAAAAATTATAGGTAAAACTTCTCAGAATGCTGTGAAATTTTAAAGTGGGATATTAAATCCACTTTACATATAAATAAGATCTTCATTTCGTGCAATTAGCAATAAAAAGATCACTTTTAGGGATTTTTAAACAAGACATGCAATCTGTCAGAAAAACCCCACCTGCAGGATGCTAAAGACCTTAAAAACCTGAGCTAGACAACTCCAATTGAGGCCTAAGATAGCCCAAAACAAGTGGAATTGAAATTGCCATCAATCTAGCACAAAAATAAAACCAAAAGCCCAACAAACAATCGAGGACAACCAAATAAAGACTTGCCTTGAAGAATGGAATTTTTTTGTAGGGTTGTCCAATTTTGTGAATACAAAATTGAGGACAACAGAAGACACGTCACTAGATCGTGACTAACTCAACTGATTCCACCACAACCTCAACATTGATCACCGATCAAAGATTTATCAATTGTCGCTCAAGAACACAAACACGGTAACCTGTTAACAACTGTCTCTGCTCATCGGTCACCTATCCTGCACACCGATCGCTCAAAGTAGTTGCGGTTGCAACTGTAGCATTTGAACACTGTTTACCATCGTATCTTGTGACCACGCCACAAGACACAACAAAGATTTAACAAGACATTCAAATCATCTATCAGCTATCATTAATTGTTCTAGCAGTTGCACTGGTATACTTCAACCGATCACAAATTTCACATAAGATCACTTCAGCAGTAGCGGTCATGCATTAGACATCCAGAGGCAGACCTCAGTCTCCCATAAAGATAGCAACCACTAAAATTCACTGGAACTCTTCATTCATCACAATTATGCTTGGCAACACACTAAGAACACAAAGTCAATAGTTGACATCAATGACAACATAATATCTGATCATCCTGTAATCACATCATCACTGCATCAGATATGCCAACATAGCCGAATGTGTCGTCATCAACTATATTGGAAATTGCCATTTTTAATTGTGGCATGATTTGTAGGTTTGTTACCTTTACATATATTGTCATTTGTAACACTTATTGTACTATATTTCTTTTAGACTTCGATTGCAAAGGAGTACAGGTAGCTTCATTGGAGGTTCTTTGCTCATTCACTATCACTCGTTCCACATTGGCCTTAACCTCTCCAAGTCTCTCCTCAGCACGAGGATCTGGGCACATTTCCTTCTTTGTCTGTAGCTTGGACTTCTTTGTCTCGATCCTCTACAACCAACATGTTCACCCCTTTTTGCTTCGAATAGCCAGTATCTTCATGATTACCAAGTCCACACCACTTACACAACAAGCCCGCATTATTTTGACCGCTTTGGCACTCTTAGGCAAAGTGACCCCATTCGTTGCATTTCCAACATTGAATCATCAGTCTTCCCTTCGTGTTGTGTTGTATTTTGCTTCTTCAGCCACTATGGTTATTGTTATTTTTTCCTTGCTTGTTGCAATATATGCTAGGCAATGCATTGGAGTTAGTGGGCGGTTTTGGTGGTGTGGATGGTGGGTTGATTGTTCCCCTTGAGTAAAGAGCACTTGTGCACTTCTTGTTTTCAAGTTGTACGAGCATTCCTTGATGAAATGTCCTAGTACCAGGTAGATGTCGCAAAACAATTTTTCTGACAAGTTTTCATGTGACCTACTTTACGATTGTTGCACCACATTTTTTTGTTCTCCTTAGAATTCTCCTCGAACTTCAACTCCATCATGTGCATCATATCTCGCCATAGGGCTTGGACGGTTTTGGATTCATCATCGCTACTCTCTTTGGAGCTCTCGTCATCATCCATTTTTTCGTTCCTTGGGAAGATGTTTTGGCTTCGTTCTAGATGTCCATTGCCCAAATGTATGCATCAGCATACGATGATGGAGGTACTACCTTCATTTTCTTTCTTAATGAAGTGATCAATCCCTTGATGAACCAACTCTTCTTTAGTTCATTTGCGGGTTGGTTTTCCAGTTTTACTAACAACTCCTCAAGCCTACAATTGTAAGCCCGTACATTCTCATGTTTCCCTTGTTTGGTGTTGTAAGCTTTGACAATGATCTCATGATTGTTCCATAGCAATTTAAACTTGACCTTGAATGCCTTCTTTAATACATCCCAAGAGACTGTGGATGAAACATCAAGTTTTGTGGACCAGTCGATGGCTACACCATGTAGTGTCACTGGAAACACTCTCATCCAATAGTCTTTGTCATCTCGACCACTTGCTATCCAAATGATCTCACACGTTCTGCAGTGCTGCACTGGTCCTTCAATCCATTCCTTGTGAACATGGGGAGTTTCTGCTTGTCAACCTATGGACTCGTTGAGGGGTCACGATCTTTTAAGGTCGGTGCGAGCCTTGTGCTCTAGCCTTAGTTGGATTTCTTTTTCCTTCGACATTCCAGCGTGTCACTAGCATTCATGACCACATTCGAGTCCTCCATACGTACACCCTCAATGTCTCTTATGCTTCGGTTACCTTCCTCTTCGTTCCTGAACTCTCTTCTCCCTGCAGTCTTCGACTCAGTGCCCCCAATCCTTGGTTCCTCCGATATGGATATCCATTCAATACGGTGTTTGTTACTCTCCAATATCACCGCATCTCGGTCATAGCTCTTCCTCCTTTGTTCTCTTCGTCTGATACTTATTGTACCAATGGGTTGCCTATTTAATCGACAAGATCTTTGTACGCTTCGTCTGGGAGTGGTAGGTGTTTGGCAAGTTCTATCCACACACTCTTTGTTTGTGCACCATTGGTGAGATTCTTTCTCTCCCCTTGACTACAGCTACAACTTACACTCCTTGGCGGACTTCGACTTTTTGCTTCGGCGATTCTTCTCAGCTGTTGGTGTCACTCACTTTGTTCTCTTAACTGAAGGGATCTTCTTACTGATCCTTTCATGACTTTCTAACCGCATGGTGTACTTCTCTGGCCTTGTTTGGCTGCACTGACATTAGTTTTTGGAGGTGCATCTTTTGGTAGTGTCATGTTCTTCTTCCTTCCTCTGGCTTTGTACTTCACATCGCTGTAGTATTTGTTGTCTTCGTTGCTTTTTTGGTCCCTTTCCTCATGAAGGTCATGGAGAGTAATGAAGTTATGTGCAAGCAACCTTGGCAGCCTCCAAAGGAGATGATCGACTTCGTCGGATGACACTCTTGGGGCCCTCTCATTGGAGGGCCTCCCTTCGAATGTATGAGTTTACAGACACTTCACACAAGTATACCTTACGACCAATTCCCACAAGGAGCCAAGTCCCGAGTCAATTTTTCTTCTACTATGTATTCCTCTTCAGTTTCAGATATTTCCGGTTCTTCACGGATTGGCCCATTACATTGCCATCTTACCTGTCTTTGACTTATATTACCAGGCTTCGTATTGGCAATGATGCCAAATTTACTCCATTAATGCTAGGTTATTTAATACCGTGTAAATGAGAATAGAACATACAAAACATAGAACATCAACACAATTGTAGGCTTCAGAAAGATATAGCATGTATTTCCATTCCAATGTTATGCAAGTCAGTACATTCAACCGAGAGATAGCAATGTTTTGACTACACCCAACCAGTAATGTACTGGGTTGGTTAAGGCTACCAACGGTAGTAACTGCCAACTACCAACCTTACAGAACTATTCTTTCTTATTACAAAATATAACAAAGTTTATTAGCCGACTATAACAACACTTTTGCTGACCACAACCATTATAAGCTCCCTTTTTTCATGCAATCGGAAAATCAGCAATCTAACTGCTATAAGGCTGAAGCAGGCATATATGAGACTACCACTATGATCGAAAGAGTCAATGAGCATATAACAGATAAAATAATCATCAGAATTTCACTTCTAGTGGGAATCCTGAATTTTATATCAGGCTAGGAAGTTGTTAGATAACAACCTTTTCTTATTTTTTACTTAGCATCAGCAGGAAGGCTCTGCTGCTCCACATGTTGCAGATGCAGAGCATAGCCACCTTTTCCAGCAGATAATGTAGCCGGCCGAAGTGTTGTGAAATTAATTTGAAGCCCCAAGGGTAACAGAGTGTCTACTTGACTTTTTTCAATTCTAGTTTGAAAATCTAATAAAAACTGACCACTAGATAACTATTGACAATGGCTAATGGGCAGATGTAGGTGAAACTAAATGTTTCTGATGTAATTTACAAATGCAAAGTGCAAAAGTTAGGCCCCTTTCATCATGTTATCCTGTACAGAGACCTGGTAACTCTTCACATAATGAAATGGATGGGTTAATTGGCATTAGAAAAAAGATATGAAATAGGTTTATTAGAGTTAGAAAATAAGATAATGAAGTGAGCATACCCCTAAAAAATATATCTTAAATTATATTACACACTCAAGGTTTAGTTTCCGTTGCTATCATAAGACCTTGGATGACTACCCCGACGCAGCTTCTGCAGGAAGGTTAATCAGATCAGGAACAAGCCTGAATCTAGACTGAAGCCTTAAGGAAGGTAACTCCCAGAGTTGTTTGAGATGGTATGAACTGATTATCTCTTAAGGACTCTTTGTAATCCATGGTGAGTGCATAACACTTACCCTTTCAAGAATATCTTGAATACACATGAACATCTAATAGCTCTTAAGTGCAGAAAATGCGGAGGACATTACTTCACCTCTTAAGAAGAAATGCAGTAGAAAGTCTCAGATTAGAACTATAACTGCTCGATGAAATTTTTAGGAATCTTAGCCTTCCATCTAGAATTATTTAAGGATGATGTTTCTTTAAATGTCACTGCCCTCAACCAAGTGCAATGGAACAAGTTTCATACATATATGGGTCGCTCTCTAGACACGAGATCCTTTTATAAGAGCATAATTTCATCAATAGGATCAAGCCTACTAGGAGCAGGTGACAAACTATTTATAAGGTCCATGGAAACGGATCCCTTGCAAGGAATTAAAAGTGTTGGTCATGTTGACTGAATAAGGTCAATTTAATACTATGTTCTCCATGCTTCCTCATGGAAGATCAACAAAAATATATTTTCAAATGCCACAAATTTTCATTATGCCAAGATGACCATCATATGGTGAGGACACTTCTGTATTGAGTGTAAGATGAGTTGAACTGATAATTACTCAAAGTGGATTCAACCTGTGTACAAGATGCTTTCTCAATTTACAATCGAGACGTGTTCAACCTGTCATATAGGTTGTTAAGTAGTGAAGAATTATCTTAAATTGTGAATTTGAAGAAAATAAAAACTTCTACATTAGCGGCAAATTTTGGATAAAATGATTCCCAATTTTCATAAACACTGAATTTTGTAACGAGAATGCAAAATATTAACTCTTTGTAGTCAGAGGAATTAGTTTGAAGAGTGGAGCTGAAGAATAAAGTGAGATCCAATCTTCATTATCTGCAAATTTGAATAAGGTGATTCCCATTCTCCGTAAGCACCGGAATTTGTACTCATAGAATACAAAATATTTGGAGGCCTCCTCAACATATTAACCCTATTTCAATACTGTAATTTGCTGAATATAAGAAGTTTAAGAGACCTTTATTATTGATTCATGGATCGTGAATTAGAAAACACGAGTGACTAATGATCAACATGGAGGATGTTATTCTAACCAAGGATGTGATGGTTTGTTGCTTGAATCAATGGCTGAATTTCGGTTGTAATTCTGATGTACAATAGAAAAATTTTGAGTGGTAGGCAATGGGGTGCCCTCATTTCTTAAAAGCATTTACTGGAATTGAACCCATTTTCTTTATCTCAAAGGGCTAATACAATACAGGAAGATCAAGCATTATAGTTGAGAAAAAGGCATTCTTCACTTGTTTGTGCGTGCCACAAGAGATGCTTGTAATTACAAGGTAGTAGTTGTCAACGCTTATGGTTTTAGATTTTAGTCCGATCTACATGTACACATTTTCTTGGTCAATAATGAATGGAAGTATGCAAAGCATTTTGTTGTTGCTGCAAAAGCTCGAGAGCAGTTTAAACCAAGGTTGCCCGGGACGGGTGATGATTTTCTGTTTTCCAGATTTTCATGTCAATTTTGGGGATGACTACATAAAATATAGGGAAATTAAAAATGTATAATGGAATTTAAAAGTTTATATAAAAATAGATAAAACATGCATATATACATTATATTCATATGAAAACATGGATAAAGTATGCATATATGCATTATAGAACCTTAACATATAACATTTGTGTTAAAAATTCATTGTCAATATGCACATGATATTTAGAAATGACATACAATTTATACTCTTATAACAAAATGCCTAAAGGGTACTCTACTGCCATAGTTTTATTTTCAATTAAAATATGAAAAAACACAAAAAAAAACACATTGCTACCCTTAATTTGTATCTCCCAACATTGCATCAAAATAAGAGTCCTAATCATTGCCACTGTCATGATTCACCTCATCCAAAAGAATCCCAAACAGTCCCTATGACGTCTCCTCATCAACATGCGTGGTGGCTTCTAGATCAACATTCCATTGTAACGCTGGAGTTTGTCAATACTCTGGAGTCTGGCGATCCTGAAGTGGGAGAGCACTATGCATGACCACTAGCTTCTTTGCTCGTTTAGAGGCAAGCCTATTTTTCTTGAGGGACTGGATAAATTTGTATGTGGACCAATTTCTATCTACAACAGAGGAACAAACAACTTGTGCAAGGAAGTGAGTGACACTAACTTTCATTTGTGGTCTATCCCTCTCATGCCATGTGCACCATCCAATAGGGTTAGTTTGAGCTAATATAGCTCTATCCAACCTCGCCCATAGTTTACTTAGTGTTGCACCCCAAAGGTTTACAAAGTCAAGGAATTGTGTGCAGAGAACTAAAGCCCGCTCCTCTGATTACATCTTATCAATTGCTTGTGTGAATCCATCTATAAACTCCAGGTCATCACATGGAGGCACCCTTCTGTCCCTTGGTGCATACCATTTGGGACTTAGAGCAAAGACTACCATATGAAGTGGGATGTTCATTGTGTTCCACCTCTGCACCACGATGAGCCTAATATGTTGCTCATATAATCCCAAAGTAGGATTCTTAGCCAAAATATTCCGCTTTATATTCCCAAGCATATTGTCAAATGTCTCATATATCTCTCCAACACTAGGAGAGTATCAACAAATCTAATCTAATGACATCTACAATAGGTGAGATGAAAAAGAAAACACATCTACAAAATGCAAACAAAAAGTTCAAAAGAATGAATTGACAATTTAATTGAAATGTTAGATACTTTGAAAGTTGGAACATTGGACAAAAAAGTTAAAATATTAAAATCAGAAATTTAATATGAAAATCAGCAATCTAATATTTATTAATTTATATGAAAATGATCAGCAATGTCTCACCTCAGAATGGACCACCAATCATCATCAAGGATCTTTATTTTGATATATTTTCCTGGAGTAGAACTTGTATTAGGCCATCTAGTACACTTGGAATTCACCATCATTAATTGTAGGGGCTCATGCACCTCAAGCATCCTCTTTAACAAGATGAAGTAAGTGACTTGTACCTATATTCATAAAAAACAATATAATGCTCATTGTAATTGGAATACAAATGTTAGAAGTTTAAAAAATTCCAATGTTTCCATATATTGAAAAAAATGAAGCAACATACCTTGTTTCAACAGGTTTGAGGAACTCCTTTGAAAATTACCCGAAGAGAACAAGTGAGTTTTGGTGGTTGCAAATGGACATTTGATGTCTTTAGCTTCTACCACCACTTGCTTCACTCAATCTATCTTCCCCATGTCTTTCAATGTATTTTTCAATGCATGAACACACCATGGTGTCCGAAAGATGTGCTTGTAAGTGCCCTCCACCATCAAACTTGCTAATTTGTATGCACATGCTAAATCAATATTCACTTGTACAACAATAGAGGGCCCAACCTCCTCTATAACATTTCTCAAAATGGTAAACTAGAAGTTTACGTCCTTACGCTTCCTAGAACACTCTACAACTCTGAAAAAATAAGAATTAGTAGGGCATGTGAGTATGATATTGATGAGTGGTTGATGTCTAACATTAATCCTCCCATCCATCACAATAGAGCAACCTATCCTCATTCAAGTTTGCCTCATATCCTCCATTAGTACATTAACCTTGGAATACTCTTTTTGTAGGAGGCTAGCACATAGCTTATGATTTCCAAGGGGTATGAATGAGGGGCCAATAGTAGTTGCATCTTCAATTATTTGTTTGAAGTAAGAGGAACATGCCAAATGAAATGGGATGACATGAGCAATAAATAATTTGCAATGGAAGACTATGTAGCCTCTTGTACTCGCACATTAAACATAGTTTCAATTGACCTTGGCCTCACCACCACTCATCTTCCTCTTTCATCTTGTGACAACTTCACTACTACCAACCGTGAATGTCATGGACATAGATTTTTGGGCACTTGCAAAAGAAGGTGCCGACATTGTCACACCTTAAGCTGTTGTTTCCGCCTCCATATGTAATCTATGACACTCTATCTTCTCATTTTATTTTAGTCTTGATTTTTTAGAACTCCATGGCTTGCAACACCCAAAAAACAAGACCTTACCCTCATGTAGTTTCCCTTGAAGTCTTTCTTGCACAAATGAAAAAGTCACAACCTACTCCCCCCCCTTTTTCATTTTTATCTAGAGGTGCAACAAGTCAGAGAAGATGTTTTTTCTTGTTAAAATGGTCCTTTGTAAATTTCTCCAAGGTTTTTGAAGGGTACTTAAATTGGTTTAGTTGCTGTCCACTACCACCCTCAACACTTGTGCTTTCATTTCCTCCAACCACTTCCATTTCATTCTCACTACTACTATAACTCTCATTGTTGCTCATGCTTTTTTGAGATTGAATGCAACTTTAAACTAAAAAAGTGCAAAAAATTAAAAAATCTGATACATCACACTTCAAGCTTTGGAAAAAATGAAAGGAAAAGACTTACCTCTTTGAAGGATTTGTAGTCCCACTCCTAGATTGAAACTCTTTTCTAGTTGGCTCTTTCTATCCTTGCTCAAAAGAAAACATCTCCCTGTGTAATATGAAAAGGGAAACCTCAACATAGAGGTATGATCACACCTCTCTTTTCAAATGTGGAAATATCGCACATTAGGAAGATGAACACCCCAATAGGTTGAAATAGGGTTTCAAGCTCTAATTGGGATATTGCAGTTCTTCTTTAAAGTAGGATATGGATTTGAAAAGTAGGATGATATTGTCAAGATTATATGATTGGAAATGAAAATGCAATAAAGATAAGTGTACCATGAAGAAATGAAGGAGATGTTGTTCTACTGTTGTTTTTTTGACTGTCGGAGTCCCAGAAACAATTGTACTTCTAGATCTGGGTCCTGAAACTTGTCTGTTCTTTGTCCTAAAAATATGAGCTTGTTTTTGAGGGTACAAAATGACTGGAATGTTCTATACCTGAGTACAAAACATTTGGAATGTTCTCTACCCGAGTACAAAACATTTGGAACGTTCTCTACCCGAGTACAAAATGTTTGGAACGTTCTGTACCATGTGATTTTGCTTGAGATTTGATAGAGACCTATGTCGGGATCTGTGAAGCCCAAATATGTAATTATAGCTTCCTGGCCTATACCTGCACACAAAAAAATGGGGAAAAGGTTGGCTAAAATGGCTTGCCTTGGTCAAACCCCTGTTTAGGAATCAACCTTGAAATCTAAAATGAAAAGCATGTAATGTAAAGCATAAAGTAAACACAAAGGCTTAGTACCGTATTAATTTGTTTACCCTCATGGACCAATGTTTGTATCACTCAAATCCATGAAGTATGCTTGATGTTTGTTGCTTGAATGTAGATGTTGACCTTGTAGGAGAGATGCAGGATCAAGGATGCCTTCACATGTGCATGGATCTATGAATACCAATCCTAAATCTTGATTTGCTTGAAATGCTTGATCACACTTGCAAGGAGAGAGAGAAGAATGATGGAGAAAGGGAGATCTTCTTTGCTTGTTTGAAAGCTCCACTAAGATACCACCATGGGATAGAAAAGCTAACTCCAAGTTGAAGAAGAATTCCTTGATTTGATGGAACAAGAAGAATGCATTAGCTTGATATCTTGAAATCACCTTGCTTGCTTGAATGCTCTTGGATCACAATAATTGCTTCAATTAGATTATTGCTTGCATATGGTTCTTGGATAGCTTGCATATGATAGGAGATGTCAAAATGAGGAGAGATATAGGGTGTACATAATTTGCCCCTCATTTCAGGATTTAAAACTAAGCTAGGTCGACCACCGGAGAAGAAATAAATTCAAAACCTCGATGCCGGGCTTCGGCCCCCATCTGGGGCAAAATACCTAGGTGCAGAACGCCTAGAACGTTGTGCACCCAAGTGCAGAATGTTTGGAACGTTGTGCACCTTGGGATTTTGTCCCAAATTTTGCCAGGGACATTAGGATGATGAACAAAGGCCCCAATTTGAATTACAAGTTGCTGGGATCAAGAAAAATGGGCAAAAAGATCTCAAAATCACCGAAGAGGGACTATAGGTCCTAATTAGAGCCACCTATGATGGGTGCTATCTTTTTATGAAAACACATTTAGCCCCCACTTTAGCGGGAGTATGAGACAAACTCACAGTCACGGTAAAGTAGATCAATGCAAATGAATAGTCTTATCAAGGCCAATGAGACAAGGAAGCATCAAGCCCCTAAGTGACTTAAGTCTTCATGAAATCCAAAACCAAAATAAGAGAGGCACCACTTGAAAAAAGAAAAGAGAGAGAGAGAGCATGACCACTAGCCCAGTAAGGGACTGCCTTACTGTGGATCATGCAAAGAAAAAGGTGCAAAATATGGCATTGAAAGTCTAGCAAGCTACATAGTTGCTAGTCAACCCATCGAAGAGGGTTATTTTAGGGATCTGAAAAGTGGCCAGTCAAAGGACCAAGTGTGTGCGGTCAGTCAAAGGACCAACTGTGTGTTGTCAGTCAAAAGACCAATGGAAGCGGGATCAATCTAAGGATCCATGATAGGTAATATTGAATCATTGTGTGTATGTGCAAAGTGTAAAACAATGAGCGAAGTGTATATGCCCCCATGTTCGAGCAATTGAAAATGCCTTAACAAGAGTGATGACTTTAACAGAGCGTACATGCATCCAACAAGAGATTTTTTCACTATGGGATACCCCCAAGAAAGGGCAAACCAAGGGAATTGAAACACATAACAAAAGAGAACTCGAAAGGGATCTACTAACTCGGGGTTAGTATGATCATATGATAACACATGTATATTATCTCAAAATGAAATGTCATCATTCCCCCAAGGTAGCATAACTACAGACACAATGGAAGAATGCATTATAAGAATAAAAAAGAAGAGTCTTTTTGGGTCGGCATCATGAAGACCAAAAAGAATAGGTAGCTACCATTTTGCATCATCCCCAATCAGACAACACAAAGGCACATTTACAAACAGTGGCACATGTACAACATAACATGTAACGACACATAGAATAAATGAGATACAAATAGAGGAATGCCACAATAGATTGATTCCTTTATCACCTTGCATAACGAGCAACACATACTAGGAGAAGCACATCATGACAAACAAATAAACACATAGAATCCACTGTACAAGAGGAGCTAGTCAAGCATATTGCCCACCCCCTCATTTCAGTCTTTAGTGTTTAGGGAAGGTGAGCAACTCGCAAGAGGAGCAACATCAAGCATGATAGATGAAACAATAGCCAATTCTAAACAAGGACCATGCTGTAAAGATGGGTCACTTTGTTCGTCACTAAGACTAATAGATAATTTTTGCAAAAATATAGCTAAAAAATCATGATTAACATCAATAAGCTCATACATATCATTAGAATCAGTAGCTTAAATATCATCGTTAACTACATTAGGAACATCAAAAGAATCATCATCTAGAGTATCATCTTTATCCAAATTAATTGTAATAGATCCAAGATATGAATAGAATTATCACATTTGTTCAATTTCATCTTTTTCAAATTAACTTCCTCCCTTGGACTATGCATAGGTTGGTCAAATAGAATCAATACATCAGTAGTTGTTTTAGGGAAGAAAGTATTTGGGAAGCATGCTCATGAGCTCTAGCATGACGTTTACGACAACAATCACGTGCATAACGGCTACGTTTAGTCTTGTTGGAGATTTGATTTGGTTTGGGATCAATCAACATGATATCATTTTCTTCCTTAGGGGGAAGAACTGAAAGAACCTCACTAGGTTGAGTAGAAGGTTTGTAAGTTATAGGAGGAGGAATAGAAGCATAAAGAGGTGTATGTTCTGTAGGAAGAAGTCCAGGTCAGGGAAAATAAATGGAATACCCTTAGGATTACTAAGTTCACAAATCTATTGGATTTTGTACTTCTAATAGGATCGTAAAAGATTGTCTTTGTGAGAGTGAGTGGGCTGAGGTATAGAAGGCCAAAAGAAGTTAAGGTCAATGGAATCTCAAGGTACTAAAGGCTGGAAAAGACTATGATTAATAATGATAATATCGCCACAGAGAGGAAATTTCAAGCACTTGTGGATAGGTGAGGCTACAACTTTCATAGAGGTGAGCTAAGGAAGGCCAAGTCGGATTTGAAACTGATTGGAAGTTGGGATGACAACAAAGGTGACTGTTGTCACAAAAGTTTGCACCCTAGTTTAGGTGATGGTTAGTGACCTAAACAACCTTTTGAAACATGGAAACAATCTCTCAATGTGGGACATGATCAATGAGATTGAATATTTGGAGAATGCCGACTTCCTTTGCATTCAGGATGCACCTAGAATCTAATGACTTGAAAGGGAAAGGGAAGAAGGGTTGCATGAAATGAAAGAGGGTGATGCACCAAATTGAATGTTTTGATTTCCTCTTGCCTATAACTGTACTTCAATTCAACAAAAGCATACATCTACACTATCCAAATATTTACCAACCTCAATCTATCATGAAGGTAAGAGACCTGTTCAATCCTACGAGGAATACAATTATCCACTGAAAAGGACTAAACAATCAAGGATTACACAATCATATGAGACTTCAAATCATGAAATACATCCAAATATGTAGGCAAAATGCACTAAACAAATGGATTTTAGAATATGTAAAAAAATGATTTCATTAAATTCAGACAAGGCTTGTTACAATTGCATAGAAAGAATTGTACCAAAGAACAGAGAAGAGATCCTGAAATATTTATAAACATTGCCTTTATAGATATGTCATAACTCTGATTAACAATTGAAGCTCAAACCCTAATTAGGGTTAGGTCACAAATAAGGGTAGATCAAATTAGAATATTAGAGACAAATCTGATCGAATAGTATTGTGAAATGACATGAACTGATAATAAAGTATAAAAAGCATGAACTGATGTTGGCATGTGCAAAAGAATGACACCGAGAATTGAAGTGTTGCACAAAGATTGATGAAGAGGTAGTTGAGAAAAAAATAGCACTCAATTTTTTCCTGTTTGTATAAAACAGGTGGCACCGATGCAAGTTGAATGTCATTGGGTGCAACTGGAGTAATTAATTTGATCAACCTCTGAGAGCTTCGTCGATGAGAGTACCCTCGATGAAAAAAATCCTTTGATAAAATCACTGTTCTGCATGTCGATAAGGCCACATCGAAGTCCATATCAATGGAAGAGAGCTCATTGATGGAACATATTGCCGTCTGATTGATTCCTAAGTCGCATGAAAATGAGAATTTTTTATGAAATAAGAGGAACCTTCATAAAAAATACATTGGCCCACTAGAAGTGAAGAAAAACCATATTGAAGAAAAGAAGCCGATCTCCATTGAGAATCCACCCTATCGATGAAACTATCATGTCGATAAGGCTCCCTGGACGCTTGGTAGAAAAAGAAACCCCATCAAAAAGGACTTCGATGGAACAGAGCAGAGGCTTCATGAAAAACCATATCGATGAACTAGCTCATCGATAGAAGGAAAAAATGCTTGATCGAACATAGAATCTCATCGAAAAGGAGGTGGGCCAACTAGGAATGCATGTCCCTCCCTTATTCATCACTCCTATCACACTGTAGACCCTCCCATAAATTTATTCTTTTCGTTGTCTGATCATGTCCCCCTTCCCCTATTCCTTCTCCCGAGATCTTCCACCTATCCTCCTCTCACAAACGTACATTTAAACCATCGCTTATCGATGAAGGTATTGTTGGAACCAGGCAAAAGCTTCATCGAAACCAGTATCGATGGGGAAAGCACATCGAACAAATATATTTGCCATTGGACGAACACCTAACTCCATCGACAACCGCTTCCCTTCTATCAGCGAGACATATGTCGATGCTCTCATCGGGAAAACATCGGTCCTCAAAATGCACAAAAAGGTAACCTTCGTTACGCCGATAACAACCGACCCTCCTATTGGAAAAACACTCGCCGATGCAACTCATCGGCGTCGACCCATTGAATTTTGTCCTTTCCGATCGCCAATGAAGCTAATCATCGAAGTGACTTACCCCGATGAAATCCTATCGAAACATCAGACACAAACTTTTCCTCCCTTTCGACAATGATAGCTGTACCGATAACAACCATTGGAAATACACCCAACCTGTTGTGCCGATATCTGAACCTGAATCCTGATGATCAATTTGTTTAGGATTTCGGTATACCATAGATAAGTCTCACAAGAAACATGTCTTAGATCTCGTTAAAGAACTGCAAGACCATATTGGTGTAACCTGTGGGATGTTACACCAATATGCCTGATTTGATATATTCCATAGGATTTAGTTCTACCATTTGCTTAACTAGAACCCTGTAAGGAAAGAATGATCTGAGAATCAAATGTTGAGAAAAATGATCAACATTTATGGCAACTTCATGGGGACATTTTCCTACTAAATGATGAGATTAGTAGCGTTTGCAACCATTGGGAATGGAGTCAAACTGATATAACCTGCAACTTCTTTTCTGTAACCAAACAAAAATCAAAAACTTGCCATTCAGGGAGAATAGCTGTTCTCGTGCACTTCTTGAAAAGTTGGAAATTTTCTACTGTACTATGTACAAGTATTTAAAAACAAAAATGTCAAATAAAGCCATTCATTGTCTTGTTGAAGTAGCTTCCTTTCTTCCTCATCTTGGAATGCTTGACATACTCAATAATAATCCTCCCACCATCTTCCAGTTGGTTGCACTAAATTGTTCTACATGGAACTGATGGAAAAAGGGACTCCCTTATTTGATCATAATGCTTGGTTTGATGAATTAAATCACCCTTATCACTCTTCTCACCTCTAAAGGCCAAAAAGATCTCATCTACCTCTTGAAAGAAGGACACTTCTTCCAGGTGATCTATTTACCCTTTGCTGCCCAAAATCCTCCACTAATGTTAGCCTAGGTAGGACTTCCTCATTATCAACAGTAAAACCAGGGAGATCATAATAAAAGGTAGTCATTGTTTCATCATTCTGCCCATTAGAAACACAAAACTCATTGAGATTTTGTCCCCTTTGTTCTCTTTTATCTTGGATCAGATCTGGAATAAAAACATCACGTTCATGGATAATGTAGATCCCCAACCCGACCTCATCCATATGTCTGAATGGATCTATTTCATGATGCTCGGTAGCCCACTCATCCAAAATCAGACCTGGAATGCCTTCAACAAGGGTATTGGATTCATGGATCATACCCTCTTCCTCCTTGTCCTAAAAAGAACAATTAACGTTTCTAGGATTAAGCATGTAAGGCTCTACATGATTCATGGCGAAGGGTTTGACCTCTATATAATTTTTTGTGCCTTATCTAGTTCTAAAAAACATGCGGGACCAATCAGAGGCTATTAATCGACCTATCTTAGCAGTGAAATCCTTAGACAAGCAGATGACAAAGTGTACAGGGAGGTCTATGACTGATATGTCTTGCAATACAGTGCAACCAGGGCATCCATACAAGGCCAAATTTAAATCCTTCAAAACCCCTACAATCTTTATAGAAGTGCCATCTAGTTGGATAACCCCCTTAGTCATAGGCTCATATCTTATACCTAGTAGATCAACAACTCTTTTGGGCATGATTGAGGAACTAGCACCTGAATCTATCATGCAATTATGAACTATTTTATCTCGTATGACTAAAGAGATATAAAAGGGAGGTGGTTTAATTTTCTTACTTGGATTTTCCTCATCTTTGGGTTGTATAGGGATGGCTAAAATTGATGATCCAACTTTCATTGATATAGGAGCAACTTTAGAATCCACTAGCTTCTTGTTACTATGTTCTTTGTTCCGAATTTGGACTAGGGAAGCTTCCTTGTTTAGTGTCCTTGGGATCATGGAATATGTGGTTGCAACATCATTGCTCCCTTGATTCGTACCACAAAGATCAGTCTTATGAGATAATATGGCTCCAAAAGTCTTCATACTTGATAAATGTTCCTCTGAGATAATAACAAGCATGAACTGATGTTGGCGTGTGAAAAAGAATGACACCAGAAATTGAAGTGTTGTAGTGATATCGATTAAGAGGTAGTTGAGAAGAAAATAACATTCAATTTTGTCCTCTATGTATACAATAGGTGGCACCGTTGCAAGTTGAATGTCATTTGGTGCAGCTGGAGTAATTAATTCGATCAACCTCTGAGAGCTTCATCGATGAGAATCCCCTCAATGAAAGAAAGGCTTTGAGGAAATCATTGTTCTTCATGTCAATAAGGCCACATCAAAATCCATATTAATGGAAGAGAGATTATCGATGGAATATATTTCCGTCTGATTTATTCCTAAGTCCCATCAAAATGAGAATTTTTGATGAAATAAGAGGAAGTTTCATCGAAAACACATTTGCCCACTGGAAGTGAAGAAAACCCATATCGATGAAAAGAAGAGGTTCTTGATCGAAAATACACCTTATCGATGAAACTATCATGTCGATAAGGCTCCTTGGTCACTTGGTAGAACAAGAAACACCATCGAAAAAGATTTCGATGGAACAAAGAGAAGGCTTCATCAAAAACCATATCGACGAGACTAGCTCATCGATAGAAGGAAAAACTGCCCGATCGAACATAGAAGTTAATAAAAAAGGAGGTGGTCCAACTAGGGATGCGTGTCCCTCCCTCATTCATCACTACTCTCGCACTGTAGACCCTACCATGAATTCATTCTTTTTTCTGTCTGATCGTGGGCCCCCATCCCTATTCCTTTTCCTGTGATCTGTCACGTATCTTCTTCTCATTGGTCTGCATTTAAACCATCTCTTATCGATGAAAGAAGCTCATCAATGAAGCACAAAGACCGTTGGTCGAACACAAAAGCTCATCGATGAAGGTATCGTTGGAACCGAGCATAATCTTCATTGAAACCGATATCGACAGGGAAAACACATTGAACAAACATATTAGCCATTGGACAAACGTCAAATTTTCCTCCCTTTCGATAGTGATAGCTACACTGAGAACAACCATCAACAAGACTACCAACTTGCTGTGCCGATATCTGACCTTGAAACCCGATGATCAATATGTTTAGGATTTCGGTGAGACCATAGACAAGTCTCACCAAAAATGTGCCTTAGATTCCGTTAAAGCACTGTAAGACCATATTGGTGTAACCTGTGATATTTTACACTAATATGCCTGATCTAATATATTCCATAGGATTTAGTTCTGCCATTTTCTCAAGTGGAACCCTGTGAGGAAAGAATGATCTAAGTATCAGATGGTGAGAAAAATGAACAACAGTGACATCGAAAGTTTTACCACCAAATTCTAAAATGCTAGGATCATTTGTTTGAATCTTCCTTATTTGTTATTGTGTGATTTTATTGTTTAAAATTGAAGGAATATGTTATTGGATCAATTCTGTGGTTTCTCTTTCTTGATTGTATGCCAGATCTGTGTTTTGGGCATAAGGGTTTCATTTTATTGTATTGGTTGCAAAATAGGCAACAGGGTTTTCATTTAGAATGATTTAGTTTTCAATATTGCCCTTGGGGTTTCAGATATGTGGGAAAAGTCTTCTTTGAGAGAAATTTGTTATTGTTGTAAAAATTGGCTTGAAACCCTCAGATCTGTAAATCCCTTACCTTGGAAAGAAAATTGCACCCTTACCAGGTTCCTGTCCAAAAATCAGGTCCAGATTTGCATGGAAACAAAAGAATAGAGTTAATTGCATGTTTAAAAATTCTCTTAAAAAAAAGAATTAATATTAAATTTAGAATGTTTTCCTTGGTTGCATCAAATTGCATGTTTTATTATTTAATTAATTTAATATTATTGCATGTAGATCTACAATTGCATAGTAAAATATAAAATGAGGATAAATGCACGTTCTCTCTTTTATTATGAAAATTAATTAAATAAGATTTTTTAAAGAATAAGTATTTATAAGATATATTTATTTGCATGTTATTTAAGAAGGATTTATTTATTTGTATTAAAATAATTCTTGTTGGAATTTGCATGCAATAGTATTCTACTTTTAGAAATTCCATTTAAAAAATAAAAAAATAAAATAAAAAAATCTTGTTAAAATTTGCATGGACTGGTATTATATTTTCAAAAAAAAATAAAAATTTAATTCGCATGCACTGGGTAAATTCTATTTTCAGAAAATTCTATTTAAAAATAAATAAATTTAAATTAAATTAAATTAAATTATGTGGATGATTCCAATAAACTTTTGCCTGTAATTATATTTGAATCTTGGTAATTATTAAAATAGATTAATTTATGTGTTAGATTTTATAAATTAATCTATAGGGATTTTATTTGTATCTTCCTTGGAAAAAAATTATAGTTTTGTTAGTAATTTTTTTAGACAAACGAATTTGCATAAAGTTATTATAAATTGGTTTATCACTAGTTTTTTATTAGTTCTTTCTGATATCGTGTTTATTACACCATGAGGTGTTTTTGGGTGATTATCAAAATGAATTGTGTATTCTTTTATGTTATGAGACTTTATCATTTTTTGGGTATCTGTTGGGATTAGCTGACTTTTAGGATGTAAAACCAGAGATTTTAGGATGTAGTTCTTTATGGTGTCTTGTGTGATTTTTAGTGCATGTTTCGATGCTGTTATTTTGGTCTCGATACCCAACCTGGTTTGTCTAAACTATCTTATGTGATCTTGTGAGGGTACTTTGAGTTGTTATGGTTAATTGAGAACCAGTGTGTTCCTGTATGGGTAGGAAGCAGTTTGAGATTATGTTATACCTTTATGATTTTGTTATGAGCCTATGTATGTTATCTGAGGGTATAGAAGGGAAGTGGCTTGCAATGGGGGCCGAGGCTCTAAGAGGCTACTAGGGTAACTCATTGACAAGTTACTTAATAAGTGAAAACATGAAACATTAAAGGGGTTTTAAAATGAACTAATAAGATGTCTGAGTCTCTACCCATGCCTTGAGTGTTATTACAGGCTAGGATGGGAGTTAGGATCCTTGTCTTCATGAAAGGACTACTGAGCGACATAGAGTCACTTGGAGGCCAAGGTTCAGGAAGGACTACTAGGGTTACTCAAGGGTAGACTTATGGAAGTTTTAGCACAAATTAGTGGACAATAATTCTCTTGAGAAGGAAGAACAACAATAGATCCAACAATATGGGAAAATATTTGAGGTCTAATTGTGTTAGCCACTAGAATTTTGATGACCATGTAGAATCCCTCATCGATATCTACTAGCAACAACTACATCATGAGAGGGAAAGCACATATGTCAACACCTAATTCTAGATAAACAATGTAGAAAGACAACAGAGAATCATTAAGTGGAGGATGTCCACTAGAGGAAACAAAAAACAAGAGTCTCGATGTCCTCAATAGAGGCCCTCTACAATGACCCAATACTAACCAAACATGGTGTGAGAAGACAAGCAGAGAATCCAACACTCAACACAATAGAAGAAAGGTATGAGGATGGAGGAGCCCCACTAGGAAAAGGAGCCCACACACTAGAGGCAAGCATGGGAAAAGTAAGCACCTACATTCCTGAGAGGGAGATGTGACTAGGAAAGGGTCGAAGCTCATTTGAAATGTGCATGCATAGGATGGAGTAATAATAAGTTGTAGGCAAAGCCACTTTTCTTTTATTTATCACCATGTTATTATCCAATCTTGACACATTCACCACATAAAGACCCTTCTAATCATATTGTTCCTTTTGCCAATAAATTAATTGTTTAATTAAGTTGACACATTTATCATATTGTCATAATATTTTGTAATTAAATAATCAAAATTAGTTAATTCTTATCCCCGCACATCACTAACTAATTAAATAAATAAATAATTTAATTATTTAATTCCTTGAAATCTATCTCATATTTTTAACTAATTAAAAGATGCTATATAATTAATCTAGTTTCCATCTCACATCGCTATCTTATTAAATAATTTTATCGTACAATTAATCAAATTTATAACTCATGCTATTAATTAATCAAATAATTTTATTATTTCATTAGTTTAATTTCATTTCACCATCCCAAACATAACTACACAACTAAATACATTTCCCTATTATTTTCAAGTAAGTTTCACTTCATTCTATGGTTGTGATATATTACTAGTTTTATTAATGCAACCTCATCCATTCATTTTGAATCAACTAAATCATGACCAAGAGGAAAATACTTTCAACTAATATCAATTGTAGATTTGATCTTAAAATCCCAACCATATATTGCCCTAGCCAAAAAACTACAAATAGAGCTTGTAAAAATAAATTGTTTAAGCAACTACACTCCAAATTAATTTAACATATTTATTACACCATATAATTTGTACTCGTCTACGTGTGGCTTAAATATTG
This sequence comes from Thuja plicata, assembly GCA_018584345.1. Classification (NCBI taxonomy): domain Eukaryota; kingdom Viridiplantae; phylum Streptophyta; class Pinopsida; order Cupressales; family Cupressaceae; genus Thuja; species Thuja plicata. The sequence continues at coordinate 167,762 of MU227348.1, forward strand.
TTTTTTGGATTTCATTATGCTTAATGAGAGGTTTTTTCTTGTTTAGAATATAAATCCATTTGGTTGCATTTGTTCCTCTACACTTCTAAATTATGTCAGTATCATTCACCCATACATGATCACTACAAGGAAAGTAACTCAAGGGAAATTCACTATCATTTGTCATCGAAGAAATAAAATCATTAATAAGCTTGTGAATCATTAAAGTGAAGACATGTGATATAAAATAATAATAGTAAGAAGTTGCATGAAGGTGAATTATCATGTATGATATGAAAGAGAAAATACATTGGACAAACAACACCATCCTTGTGGTAGAAGGATGTTATATTATCAAGAAGTAAACAATCATCTATATAAACATTCACAAGAACACACTTAAATCCTTGATAAATGTATTAATATAAACAAGAACGCATAGCGTCTAGTTCCTGCCATTTCAAAATTTGAGTTTAAGGTTGAAGTCAAAGTGCTAAGTATGATTATTGTATGATGCGTATACTTAGGCTACATATTTCATTCTTGAAAATTTTAAGTAAAAAGTGTTGTTTTGTATTTGCATATAGTAAAATGACTATTGTACATTTTGTCCTTGTTTACTATTTCCAAAATTGGAAAGAAATACATTAATTTTTTTTACAAAAAAGGTGATATTAGTTATCGTATGTGTCATAATTTATCAATTTAAAGAATTACATTAATCATAACTACTATTGGTGAAAGGATAATAAACTACTATAAAATTTTGAAAATACAGTGTCAATGATACATGAATGTATATTATTTTTGCTATAGTAAAAGTAGATAATGAAAGCACAATAAGAGCAAGTGACAAATTTTAATGAGCAGAAAAGTGAACATAATATTGATCATAAGCTTAATGGTCCATAGACAATAAGACGATGTAGAATTCTCAGAATGTAGTGACAGTGACATATTCATGAATAGTAAGTTTCTTAGAGTGATATACAAATGTTCAAGTGTTTGTCTAAAGAGAACTAGACAAGGAAATATAGAACTATGTTGCATGGGTAGCTCGAAAACAAATATATTGAACACAAACATTAAGTGCCCAAAAGATTTGGTTTCATGAATGAAAGATTCCATAGTGTTTCTCCGTTGTGCAATTTGCTAGTTCCTGCAAATGTTGTATCTGAATAGGTCTTAGTAATTCTCTATTATAGTAGATCATGTTCTAAAAATGAATGCATAGATTTATGTAGGCTTTGGGAAATAGTTTGCTTATATTGTTTTGTCCTCTTTTGTCACTCTTCAACAAAAGAGGCATGGGTAATTGCATTACTCTTGCTCATAGTCAAGTGCCTTTTTAAGGTAATGTTGCACAAGGTAAAGACAGCCCTTGATTTTTCATGCATGTATTCTTCATTTGTAATGTTTTTAATGTTCGACATCAGCTGCTCAATAATTGACTGGTCAATAGAATAATGAATTGTTTGTTTATTTTCCCTTCGTGAGCACATTCTTTAGATGAAGCTGGTAAACATAGTTGACTTCCTGATCACACCTAATGTAGTGCACAATATCTTCTTCTAGAACACCATAGCTCTCAAATTTGTATTAGCATTGTGGAAAACATGCAATGAACGGATTGGAGAATGCATTGGTCACCTTCAAAGTTCCATCCCCCTGGTAGACATGTTTTATCATCAGTGTAGCATGTGATTGATAATGTGGGATATTAAGAGTTCCAATAATTGGTGATACTCACCTCAAACATTTTTTGCAATAATCCATTTAACATTTCTAGTGTTCTTTTATCATTTGGCTAGCAGATGTATGTCGATTGGTTTGTTCATTGTCTTTTTTTTTTTAGGGAATCATGTACAATCTAATCTTTTTGTTGTGCATTTTGAATGTTGGGAATTGTGGGTATTGATTCTATAAGTACAATTATTTTGTACGATATTAAATGTTATAGTTTTTTGTTGTTCGATTACTTATTAAATCTAAAATATTCCATTTGCTATTGACTATCACTCATCAACATCTTCGATTCAAATGTGACTCATTTTCTAACATATGCCAAGTTCTCATCAATATTAGCTTGAGTCTACTTTTGTTGTCGTGGACTCTGATACTATGTTAAAATTTTCATATTTCACAAAAAAATATTTAATTTAAAACCTTATTTTTTGCTGGGATGGGTCAACATTGAACAATGGTAACTGGTCCATCTATATTTTCCAACATCAAATTTTTGAACTTTTAAACTCTTTGACAATCGCTCTGCACTGATAAACTAATGGTCAGTTACGAAGCAATTTTCTTTTAAAATGAATAGCGTAAAGAATAAGGGTGTGCCATTTTCTTTTAAAATAAATAACTTGAAGAATAAGAGTGTGCCATTTTATAGCTACTCTAAAACACATCAGGCATCTTCTATAATGGTTGTATGTTTTTTTATTTTTATTTTTGTTTGGTACTTATACCAAATGATAGGACCAAAGAACATTCTTTGCCTGTTTTTGCGGCTTCCATGAGCAGGTCTCATTCACTACTATCTGAAAATTTCTTTAATCTTAAATAAGTTAATTTGCAGTGATAAGAACAATTCTGTGCAAGGCAGTTTATATATAACTGACATAATAACTCAAAATCAAGAAACCATGAAACATGTTGAGCTATAAAAATAAATATTAGGCGTCAACTAGGTCAAATATATACAATCAAGCTCATTATTAGGTCACCCTTAAGAAACATATCAAACTAGTTCAAGAAGCTCATTATTAGGTAACTATGCTTTGTAATGAACAAGAAATTGGAGGCTTTGCATACTCAGTTCTACATGGATCTTATTGTTGAGGCTGACTGTTACAGATTCTGCTCTATTTTAGTCATTGTAAAATGGGACATGTCAGAAGCACAAATAAAAAAAATCTATGTGAATTGCATCATAAGCCAAAATATAAATTCTACCTATGGATCTTTGCTGTGAAAACACACTCGGAAAACATAGACATTAAACAGTTTTCCAATAACAAAGAGTAGGTAATATAAAAGATTTAACAACCTGCATCAAAACAATATTGTCTTACCTGTTCATGAGGAAAAGAAATAACATTAAAATGGTCAGAATGAAAAGACATGCGTGAAAAAATTACATGATCGCCTATTCTCTTTAGAAGCAGTGGCAATGCACTCAAGTCCGGAACCTTTCAAACATTGATTCCATTTTTACACATAAATAGGCGATGGAAAGATTAGAATATAGAGGCCAATAACTACAAATTTTTTGTAGACTATTTTAGGAATTTTCAAAAGTATAAATGTTTGAGAAAACATAAATAATTTGACTGGAGTGAGATCATTACCTCAAATTTTGCCAAGAATCTAAAACTCAGAAAAACTTATCTGCAAATTCGCTGAGTTATAAAATGGATGAACAAATACTAGTGATCGATGTTCTAGATTGTAGACTGCTATTAAATTACAAAATCGAATTTGTGACCATGAACATTGCCAAAAGTGAAAAATATCTCTCAATCTACACTGGAAACTGTTAGAATGATGTAACAAGCAAAGTTTTAGAACAAATTTCCTCCATTATTGATACTGATTTCCACTAGTGATGCAAGTAGAATTTAACTGTGTAGCCTTGTCTTATCATACAACTGTGCGATATAGATTTTTCCAAGAATACAAGCAATGTGAAAGTTCAAAATAAATGTTTAAATTTCTGCAAAGCTAATTCACTATTGCAGCCATGACTGTTTGTAGTTCCAACCAATAGGATTTAAGATAAATGTTTTAAAACATACACATATATATGGTACCAGATAAAAAAATTAGATATGAATAAGACTTTGTATAAATTTTTAAAAATGATTGGTTAGGAAAAAGTAAATATTAGGATGCAATGGATGCTATAGTATTCCTGCCTTCTTCGGTGGGAACTAATAAAAGGAGAAAGCTGGATAAGAATCTATCCCTAAAGTTTTTAGAGTACAAAACACACACGAGAACATAAAAATTGAAAAAAACTAAAGGAAAAATTCCTAGATAAGAAATTAAATACAAGAGGATGGGAAAAAACCTGGCGATCAATCATATGAAGCTCAAAAAAAAATGATTTAAAGGATAGGCTTGAACTTATCAATTATAGGTCCAATTTAAGGTAGTGAATATATAAATACATCCTAAAAATATATATAATTATCTAATTATATTATGAATCTATATATTTGAAAACTTAAATAAATTAGGATCCGAGATTGATAATTATACAAAATGTAACTAAAGTATAAATTAAAATAGATTAACATGGATTATATTTTAATAAAAATTGATGATATGAGAAAGAGTTTAATTTTGAAAGATGTGATTGAATTTGGTATTAGAAAGCTAGAATGAATGAAACCTATAATTTTTAGTTGAGACATGATCATGTGTGATCTAGTCTAGGTCATATGATTATGTCTTAGGTAGAGTTTGACATTTAGTACTTGTAGAAAATATTGTCTTGGTAAAACGTTGTGTTAACAAATATAGTCGGTGTTAAAATCATCTTTGGGAGTTCATCATTTCTTAATTAGATTTAGACCCTTAAGCTTAATTCAAATGATAAACAAAGTATTTGAATGTTGATGACTTAATATAAATCATGGTTGATGCAAATCAAGGCTAAGATATAATTAAATTTATAAATAATAATTAATAATTTTCAGTAATGCTCTTTGATGAGAATTTATTGTATCTTTCAATTAATCGAAATGAACCAAGAGGATATCTTTAACTATCAATCCAAAGACACAAAATATTTGAGACTTTATATGTGTATTGTCCTAAAAAGTTAGCACCCATAATTGGATGCTTTATTATGACTGTACGCCTCTCTCTCCGGTTTCCCACAGCTTTCCAAGGGCAAGGGTTAGTAGCCAAGGCTCACAAGTGAATGCAAATCAAGTACGCAATAACTACTAAACGAATAACGGATACGTGAGCAATAAAATGTACAAACAAGAGAAAGGAAGACAAACGAATGCAAACCCTTTGATGCTTGAAGCTTCTATTGTTTCTCTCTACTCCTTCCAAAACGCTGTTCTTGATGCTCAGTATTGGCTGGGCAGCGTCTATGACTTGAGAAGCGTCGAGAATTTGATAATTGCAAAGTGTGTGTGTGTGATTGCAAGATAGCTTGAATGTTGACAGAGTAATGGCGCCTGTAAGTTTGAAATCCTGGATCCTTCAAATGGTTATGAAGGGTTTATTATATAGGAATTGGTGATGAAATGAGTGGTTGAGATCAATCCCAGAGATGGGGAGATGAACGGTTGTGATCAAAAGGAAC
>MU227348.1:175940-195110 GCA_018584345.1 Thuja plicata
TTGGATTTAAACTATAGGAAATTGAGTTTAATTGATTAAATAATGGTAAATAATCATTTAAAGGTTAATTAATTAAATAAAATTAATTATTTAATTAATTTTGAGAATTGGATTAGACGATTTGAGAAAGATGAATTTAGAAGAAAATAGATGATTAATTAATGATTAAAAAAACCATTAATTAATAGATGAAAATTAGTGTTTTTAATGTAAAGTTGCAAGCCTGTCCATTTTAGGGTGCCTACAATGACCTATTAGATCCCATTTTGGTGATTATGAGGTTCAAATGTCAATTATGGTTGATCCTCTAAGTCAGGGTTTTAGCGGAGAATTTGATCTCATGGTCAACTTGGATTATTTTTTAATCCCGAAATGTAGGATGAGGTATATAAACAACCAATCTCTCATCATTTTGACATCCATGGTTATTATCAAGCTATCAAGTTTTCAAGAGCAATTGAACAATTGGATTCAAGATTTGAAAGCAAGTATCCAAGATCAAGTTTCTCCAAGTCTCAAATTCTTCAAGTTCATTCAAGTCAAATCAAATATTCTCCAATTGAAAAAAGTTTATCTCCTATGATGGCCATGTAAATTAATTACCAATCAATAAAGAAGATCCTTCCTTCCATGCACATTCATTCTCTTTTATTGCAAGTGATTATCAAGAATATCTACATTAAAGATCTAGGAGTGGCATTCATAGATCCATGAATTTGTGAGGGTGTCCTATATTTATATTTAACATCTCAATTTCACTACCTTGATCTCAAGCACATTCAAGCATATTCATGGGCATGAGAGATTTCTAAATCCATCATGTTAGTTCCTTTTCTTGCTTACACATAAAATACTTGTAATAAGATCGCCCTATTTTCCCATACACTGATCAAGCAAGAAATACAAGAACAAAATAGGGTTTTTTATACCCTCTACACTTTGAGTTCCACAAACTCAGGTGGGTTTACCCTTTCTTACTTGGAATAATCAAATCACAACATCATTCCAGCAAGTGCATAGTGGAATTACAAATCCTAGCTTATGTAACATTTATTTGACAAACTAGAACAAAATAACAAAAATCAATTCAGTAATGATAGTCATCCACTCCAAATGAACAACATACCAGTGCTTTATCCTAGGGCATGGAGTCACTCTAAATATTGACAACCATTTGCCATAAACATAAACTTAGAAACACCTTCAGATCTGAAACAGGAGACAGATATACCTTATATATCAACCCTCACACATATGCTGAGAAAATCATCAAATTCATTACAAACTCCAAGTTTCACTGAAATAATCTTAAGGAAATTTATTTCTGTCCTTGAGAGAAACCCTAAAATGACTTCACAATCTTCCTAGCAAACATATAAATTGACCAATCCTTAATTATTCAATCTAAGAAAAACTCAAAATATAGCAATACAAAAAATTACTCATCAAAGTTTAGAAACTGTTGGTGGATTTGTATTTGTATTCATATCAAACTAAAGCTATTACATTCAACAGTGTACTTCAAAACCCTTATCAAATTATAGGTCCCAAACTAGAGTTTTTACAATATTATTGTACTTCAAAAGAACAATGACTATCCTTTTCCCAGTAATCTTGGAATCCTTTTATAACTAAGGATGCAACAAGCTTCATACTACATGGGAAGATTACAAAATCTTGCAACAACTTAATTACAAAAAAATAACCACTTTAAAAACAAAACACGGGTGGCAAAAGGAACTGTAAAGCCAAACAAAATTTATTGCTGCTCTGAAGATATCTTCTCATCCTTTCAACTTAGCCTCCTACCTATTCACCTCCTTGTCGGTGGGCCAACCGAAAGCTTTTTCTTGTTCTAACTTGGCCAAGGATTCTGTCCACCTGGCATCTAAGATCATCTTCACATCAACAACAAATTTAGTCATGTCCACATTGACTTAAAAAATGCTATCAATCAAATCATTGCAGTAACCAACATCTATATCCTTTTCCAAGTGTTTATTCACATAATCCGCCTTCCAAATTTCATTAAATTCTTTTTCCAATTTTGACTATGGCTTTAAAACATTAGTATCATCATAAATTTTGGGGATAAGTGCATGACATTGGTTACCAAACAACTGTAATTTATTACCGATCAACTCATCCTTTACATAGAAGAAAGCATTGAAAGTATTCATCTCCTTTACCATTTCTGTGGTCTTTGAGATCTTAGTAGGGAAATCTTCACTATATAGCATTGCAATATTCAATTTTTCCATCACTCTAGTCCTTCCTGACCATGTTTTGAAAGTAGACTCAAGAAATACCATGGCCTCAATAGAAGTCTTGCAAGCATCCTGGAGTGACTCATGCATTGCATGCACCAGTGAAGTCTTTTGTTTTAAAACACCCGCCATGTGTTGTAGTATGGAAAGGAATATAGAAACAACAATGTAACTTTATTCTTTCAAGGGATCCTTTGTCTATCCTTCATCTTCTCCTAGATCACCCTGGGTCTCTATAGATGCATCTACCCTATCTTTCACACCCACCTGGGAGATTTCATTTGTCTGTTTTTCCTCTAGTTATTTCTTCAGTTCCTCTACTTGCTCTTCAAAGCCATTCTTCTGTATCATAACTTCCTCATGCTTTTTAGCCAATGCAATCATCTGACTAAAAGTTTGCTCATATCTCTTGGAAGAATCCTCTGTTTTAGCCAAGTTCATAAATGAAACTTGGGTCATTAAATGAGCAATTTCTGTGTCACTGGTGTTATGTAAATTCCATATCATCCTATTTTCCTTCTTTTATTCTCTTATATTCAAAACCAAAAGTTTTTGTGTGGCAGGGGCAAGGGACCAAATGGCCAAAGTCTTTGACTTCAGATCAAAACACGATCCTCTCAATACATCATTTATTTCAAACTCAGACTTAAACATGGTGTTCTCCTGCTTTCTGATTTGGTCAATAATGAAAGTAAACTGGAAATCCCAATCAGGCATCAATAATATCCCACTATTCTGCACCAAGAACCTAGCCTGTTCAATAGTGATCAACCACTCTCAGGGTCATACTCTTGGAGTGTCTTTACAATCTCCCCATTTCCCTCTTCTCCTCCTTCCCCTGTTATCAGGTTTTGCCTTAACTCCCTCTATTTCATCTTTATTAGAAATTTTTGAACTCATCTGATTTGACAAATTCATCATCTTTCATGATTTCACTTGCTATCATCATTCTTTCATCCATCTCTGTACTCAAAATCATTTCATTTTCTCCTTGCACTTCATCTTTTGGCACAAACTGCAATTTGGTTCTAATTCTTCTGAAATATTTTCCATGTTTTGTTACCACAACCTTAGCCATGCTTTTTCTCACCTCAAAAGCCTTATCCTCTATTTTCTATTTCTTATTAGGTGGTTCTCTAGCAGAAGTACCCTCTTCCCCAACCTCTTCATCTTCTTCCCATTGTTCTGACTATTCTCTGTTATGCAAGGCCAATGTGCTTGGGGATCCTTGGGGTTGTGCATCTTCATCACTAAATTTTGGCACTTGTGCCATTATATTTTCATAAGATTCTAGCATATTTGGAGATAGGGAGTATCAGGAAAGAATCCAGAGAATGTACTGTCTGATTCTTTCCATTCAACTTCTACTCTCATAAGATCCTTCCAATTTCTTCTTCTTTCCTGGGCCTCAACTCTGTCCATCTTATTTCTCACAATGTCTTCATCATCTAGACTCTCATGATCCCTCACATTTTCCCAGGGGGTCATATCTTTCAAAGCTATCTTAATGAACCTCTCTGGGTCACAGAACCGTGATACTGTAGTTGACATTCTATATTGCTTCAAAAAACCATTAACTTGCTCAAAATCCTTCTTTCCTATAGAAAAATCAAATGCCACCCATAACCTGGGGATAAAAGCACCCTTCCTATATCCTTCTAAAAATTCCTTTTCTACCCAAGTGATTTGCCAAATGAATTCTATAAAAGCAATTCTGAGTGGGACAAATTTAGGGAGGATGTGTGGTGGCTGAGAGCATCCATAAACTCTAATAACAGTGAATTGATCAAAATAGAAAAAATCATCCCAATTTTAATTGACTGACCAATCTTGAATAAAATTCCAAGGTCTCAATAACCTTCTAACATTTATGGACAATATTTCCCTTTTAACTCCCAACATATCTAAAATTTGAGCAACAATCCAATTTTGAAAATAGACAAAATAAGAATGTGATGAAGAACTATCCCATACCTGAGTCCATCTTTGTATTGGCATCTCAATCACATACACTGAGTCATATAATTCCAACTCTTTATCCATCTTGTAGTATAGAATTAGAAACATCAAGTGGGAATAGTGTTTAAACGTAGGTACACGAATAGTTCCTTGCTGAATTTCTACCAATGCATTATGTATGGCATCAACCACATAACCCACATAATCATAGTCTGTATTTTCCTCTGGATGCTGAATGTCCATGGCCATCATAAATAGGTCACCAGGTGTAGTTGAATCTCCATCAAAGCCCAATACCTTACTCAACCATACACCATGCACTTTATGTAATTGTGAAAAAATGACAAATCAAATGGTGACTTTATGTTATTAGGAATTACAACCAAATTTTGGTCCACCCTAAGCATATATCTGGGCATTTCATGCCTCTTTATCAAGTTCTTCCGCTTCTCATAATGAACAATTGTCGTGTATAGATCAATCTCAGTGCATATCACACCAGAAATCTTGAAAACCTCTCCAACAGTTCTTCTGTCTATGGCTATTATTTCTCTTCCTAATTACTCTGGCCATAGAACAATAGCTTTTAGCCAATTCTTTAATCAAATCCACATCAACGAATACATCAGGCACAATCAATTTGTCCATTTTCATGTTCCAAGGATTTCTTATAGGGACTGACTTAACCCTAATATTTAAGAAATAATAAAATAGAGTGTTACCAGAGTAGTTCAGAGTGACCGGATCGCTGCATTGGCACCATCTATCTTTCTATTCCATCTAATTTGCACTATTTTCATTGGAAGTTCTTGGTAGTAGCTCTACAAATTCTCGCTGCAACTATTTTCTTTTCAGACCCCTATGAAGTCGCGTTTGAAGTGGCTCGACTCATCCTTCCTTCTCATAAATTATCTCATAAAATCCTTTGCTAGAATGCTCAAAATTTCACGAAAGTAGAAAGAAAATTGTACATAATCTAGGCACAATCAACTACATTTATAGCCTATCACATCCAACTATTGTCCAATTTACTGCAATTTTCTCACACTTGCAAAATCACACCGTTGACGCCTGCAACTAATGCTGCCATTAATACAAACTTGAGTGTCATTGCTAGAGAAGAGTATGCATTTTCCTTCCTTTTGGCATTCAAAACTAGGGAATGAGACAAGTGGCATCATGTCACACACCCACAACACAAATAATATATTCAAATGTTTTCTTTGCGAGTGAGCGATAAAGCCTCTTTTTGCAGTTAGTCGCGCACTCGCAAAATTTTCCTCCAAGATCATGATCATCTGGAAAGTGAACGAGAGCTTCCGTTTTCACCTAGATCTCCATTCGCGCACTTGCAACACTTATTATAACCACATCGCTCACTCTTGCAGTTAGACCAACATTTTGAAATACTCCCATGGCTGCGCGGCCACATAAAAATCCATTTACTCACTCACTCGCGCAGTTATCTAATAGTTAAACAAAGACATCATGATTGCGTGACTGAAGAAAAGACCAACAACTTAAAAGGTTACACATACCTTACCACTTCTTTCTCATGAGAAGATAAAATTTTACCACAATAATGAGGGAAAAGACCCTTTTTGAACTATGAAAATTTTTAAAAATACAGTGCTAACAGTTGCTCCAACTGGGGAAAGTAAATTGCAAGATTGACATTAGGATCCAAAAACTATGGTACGCAGACCAAACCTTAAAACAAAACTATACAGACGCACACAAAACAACCAAAACCTAAAGTAGAAAACTAATCTACTGTGCATGGAAGAACAAAAATCATGAGAAATAGTATTTCAGGAATTGTCCATGCACTGTCAATTCCTGGATCTCATCAATAGAATTTTCTAAATAATATGAATCTTGTCCATGAAAATCCTGAATCACAAAAGGGCCCATCCACAATGATTCAAACTTCACATGCTTACCATTCTCTTCCTTCCTTGCATTCCATTGAAGCATCGCATCATTGATCTGAAATTTTCTTTCAGTTGCTCTCTTATCAAACAAATATTTTGATTGCTGTTGGATTTTCAAATTCTTCTTATGTTACTCATTCTTGATTTCATCCAATTCTACCAATTGGATCATCCTATCCATCATAGTTTATGGCATTTCAACTTCTTCTTCATGTAAAAAATTTGTAGAGAGGTAACAATTTATTCAAAGGCAATCTCGCCTGTGCTCCATAAACCATCTCAAAAGGGGAAACCCCTATTGCCATTTTTATTATCACTCTGTTAGCCTAGAGGGCTAACTTCAACTTGAATGCCATGATTTCATATAATAAAAACAAAATAGAAAAGCACTTCGAATTTCTTAAAACATTTTCATATATATATTTTTAAACATACGTTATTACAATTTATATCATTGCAAAAACCTTGGTAAGTTGCTACCACCAGAGGGAGACACAGTAGAGACTACGACAGGGACAGGGACAGGGACAGGGAAAGAGACATAGTCAGGGACTATCCGGCTGAGGATCCCTTCCTTATGTATGGAACTTTGAAGAGAATATAATCTCGGAGAATTCTTCTAGCCATCGATAGTCCTTGGTATCCTCCAGGTTGTGCCACTTCCGAAGGAAATCTCTCCCAATCTATGCCCACTTTCAATGACACGTGATCTTCTCAACATCAAGGTTCAGTAGAAATGGTTGCCTGGGCACATTTTCCCCTGTTTGTAGAATCCTCGTCAAATCATTTGCCCAAGGAATACCACATTCAATTTTTGCAAATACGACAACATTCACATCGTCGTCGAGGTACTCTTCTCTGAAAAATTTCCTAAGAAGCATGAGAATTTCCACCTTTTCCCCACCCAGGTCCAACAGAGATGCCATGAACTGAGATGAAATGTCGGTGTTAACTCTATACCTATTTTCATTCTCCAGAAATTCACGTCCCAACACCATCCTTATAGCCTCCTTGGTGAAGGATCCCAACTCCGTAGGAACAGACGCCAGGATTGGGTCTGTGACCAGGCCCAAAAAGGCCTTTTGATCCTCCAAGGTAGTGCATCTTAAATGAATTGGAGTGTCCATTGAAAATCAAACTGATTAGTATTCTAATTTTTGACAAAAAAATAAAGAGAACCGAGTAGTCACAGACTATTTTCCCAAATCTGCTTTCACAATCGTAATTTAATGAGTGTATATTATCTATTTATAAGCCTTGATTGAAATTATTTCTCTACCCTAAAGATCTAATTAATTCATAAGTAAAATGGTAACTGTCCTTCAACAATCTCCAAATCTTTCATATTTAATGCAACAATGGGTGAAATTAGAAACAACACTTATGTTAAGACATTTACTATCTTTGGAATAACGAAGGCCGAACGTCATGCAGGTGGACATAACAATTCTTTATTATAAAAAAACTTGAAATGTGTGCCCACTGTGCAGAAACAATATGCAAAGTACGTTAGCTGTGAAATGGCGACAGGAAATGAAGCTTTACCATTGATGTAAGATCATCGAACGGTCAGAAAACAATGTCCTTAAATGACACGATGTTTTCATTTAAGTCTTAGCTTTAAGGCATTATTCTATCGAGGTAAATTGGTAATGAATAGATAATGATGTCACAGTTCACACTTATCTGTCATTGAAAATTGAAAGGGACATCTAAGCCGTAATTAATTGACATTACTTTAATTGATGTCATATCTACTCATCGCCATTAATTAAAATTTCTATCTAATATTACCGGAAACAGCTATGCAGTAGACAAAATATGTCTGATATGACAATTTGATAGGATTTATTAATTAAATTTAAAACTATATGACATTTGTTTATAATTTTTAAATTAATTAATAAATCTTGTCATAAATCATAGACTCACAGTCTCACACGTTCGTTGGATTACAACATATCAACGACCAAAGCTGAATTTTGGGCCTATTGATGGTCTTCATAATCCTTACGGAAAACTCTCTACAGAATCATGACACGTGGTATGATTGATCATGGACTTATTGGTACGATCAATCATACCACGTGTCATGATTCCGTTGAGAGTTTGCCGTAAACATTATGAAGGTCAACAATAGGCCCAAAATTCACCTTTGGCCGTTGATATGTTGTAATCCAATGGACGTGTGAGTCTGTGACGTCATAGTGGTGGGACCCGATGCAACTTCAACATCAAATCAGAACCATTGGATTAAGAGAGATGAACGGTGGAAGGTGCATTTCAGATGGAATGTGATGAGATAACTCCTTTACTTAAAACTCTCTCCAGAATCATCACGTGTCATTCTTTGAGAATGAAAACTTAGGAGAATGAAAATTTAATAATTATTTTCAGTTATTAAATTGCCATACCAACTACACAACTATTGTATTAAATCGCCAAGTTTATATGTATTTTTTAAAAACATTCGCCATGGCAATTAAATTAATTACGCCATGATAAAATAATTTCGCCATAATTTATCATTAAACGGAAGTCTGAATCGCCAATTAAATTAATAATTTTCCTATTCAAAACATTTATAGTCGCCATATTTTTATAAAAATTGTATATGTTTTTTAAATATTCGGCACCAAATATCCATACTTTGAAACACAATTCGCCATCAATATTAAAAATTTTCCCTCCAAAAAACATGTGATTCGCCATGATTTTATACTTTTTGGGAGGGGGGGTTTCTTAAAGTTATCCTTGCTCACATCACTCACCAATTAAATAATTTAATTATCTAATTACTTGAAATCTATCTCATATTTTTAACTAATTAAAAGATACTATATAATTAATCTAGTTTCCATCTCACATCACTATCTTATTCAATAATTTTATCGTACAATTAATCAAATTTATACCTCATGTTATTAATTAATCAAATAATGTTATTATTTGAGTAGCTTAATTTCATTTCACCATCCCAAACATAACTACACAACTAAATACATTTCCCTATTATTTTCAAGTAAGTTTCACTTCATTCTATGGTTGTGATATATTACTAGTTTTATTCAATGCAACCTCATCCATTCATTTTGAATCAACTAAATCATGAACAGGAGGAAAATACTTTCAACTAATATCAATTGTAGATTTGATCTTCAAATCCCAACCATATATTGTCCTAGCCAAAAAAATTACAAATAGAGCTTAAAAAAATAAATTTAAATACAAATTGTTTAAGCAACTACACTCCAAATTAATTTAACATATTTATTACACCATATAATTTGTACTCTTCTAAGTATGGCTTAATTATTGTTTTTTGGATTTCATTATGCTTAATGAGAGGTTTTTTCTTGTTTAGAATATAAATCCATTTGGTTGCATTTGTTCCTCTACACTTCTAAATTATGTCAGTATCATTCATCCATACATCATCACTACAAGGAAAGGAACTCAAGGGAAATTCACTATCACATGTCATCGAAGAAATAAAATCATTAATAAGCTTGTGAATCATTAAAGTGAAGACATGTGATTTAAAAAATAATAATAAGAAGTTGCATGAAGGTGAATTATCATATATGATATGAAAGAGAAAATACATTGGACAAACAACACCATCCTTGTGGTAGAAGGATGTTATATTATCAAGAAGTAAACATTCATCTATATAAAAATTCACAAGAACACACTTAAATCCTTGATAATGTACTAATATAAACAAGGACGCATAGTTTCTAGTTCCTGCCATTTCAAAATTTGAGTTGAAGGTTGAAGTCAAAGTGCTAAGTATTGTTATTATATGAGGTGTATACTTAGGCTACATATTTAATTCTTGAAAATTTTAAGTAAAAAGTGTTTTATTTTATTTGCATATAGTAAAATGACTATTGTACATTTTGTCCTTGTTTACTATTTCCAAAATTTGAAAGAAATACATTAAAAGTTTTTACAAATAAGGTGATATTAGTTGTCATATGTGTCATAATTTATTAATTTAAAGAATCACATTAATCATAACTACTATTGGTGAAAGGATAATAAACTAGTGTAAAATATTGAAAATACAGTGTCAATGATACATGAATGTATATTACTTTTTCTATAGCAAAAGTAGATAATGAAAGCACAATAAGAGCAAGTGACAAATTTTAATGAGACTAAAATTGAACATAATATTGATCATAAGCTTATTGGTCCATAGACAATAAGATGATGTAGAATTCTCAAAATGTAGTGACAGTGTCATATTCATAAATAGTAAGTTGCTTAGAGTGATATACACATGTTCAAGTGTTTGTCTAAAGAGAACTAGACAAGGAAATATAGAACTATGTTGCATGGGTAGCTCGAAAAGAAATATATTGAACATAAACATTAAGTGCCCAAAAGATTTGGTTTCATGAATGAAAGATTCCATAGTGTTTCTCCGTTGTGCAATTTGCTAGTTCCTGCAAATGTTGTATCTGAATAGGTGTTAGTAATTCTCTATTATAGTAGACCATGTTCTAAAAATGAATGCATAGATTTATGTAGGCTTTGGGAATTAGTTTGCTTATATTGTTTTGTCCTCTTTTGTCACTCTTCAGCAAAAGAGGCATTGGTGATTGCATTACTCTTGCTCACAGTCAAGTGCCTTTTTAAGGTAATGTTACTCAAGGTAAAGACAACCCTTGATTTTTTGTGCTTGTATGCTTCATTTGTAATGTTTTTAATGTTCGACATCAGTTGCTCAATAATTGACTGGTCAATAGAACAATGAATTGTTTGTTTATTTTTTGTCGTGAGCACAGTCTTTAGATGAAGCTGGTAAACATAGTTGACTTCCTGATCACACCTAATGTAGTGCACAATATCTTCTTCTAGAACACCATAGCTCTCAAATTTGTATTAGCATTGTGGAAAACATGCAATGAATGGATTGGAGAATGCATTGGTCACCTTCAAAGTTCAATCCACCTAGTAGACATGTTTTATCATCAGTGTAGCATGTGATTGATAATGTGGGATATTAAGAGTTCCTATAATTGGTGATACTCACCTCAAATTTTTTTCGCAATAGTCCATTTAACATTTCTAGTGTTCTTTTATCATTTGGCTTGCAGATGTATGTGGATTGGTTTGTTCATTGTCTTTTTTTTAAGGGAATCACGTACAATCTAATCTTTTTGTTGTGCATTCTGAATGTTGGGAATTGTGGGTATTGATTCTATAAGTACAATTATTTTGTACAATATTAAATGTTATAGTTTTTTGTTGTTCAATTACTTATTAAATCTAAAATATTCCATTTTCTATTGAGCTATCACTCCTCAACATCTTCGATTCATATGTGGCTCATTTTCTAACATATGCCAAGTTCTCATCAATATTAGCTTGAGTCTACTTTTGTTGTCCTGGACTCTGATACTATGTTAAACTTTTCATATTTCACAAAAAATATTTAATTTAAAACCTTATTTGTTGCTGGGATGGGTCAACATTGAACAATGGTAACTGGTCCATCTATATTTTCCAACATCAAATTTTTGAACTTTTAAACTCTTTAACAATCGCTCTGCACTGATAAACTAATGGCCAGTTATGAAGCAATTTTCTTTTAAAATGAATAGCGTAAAGAATAAGGGTGTGCCATTTTATTTTAAAATAAATAACTTGAAGATTAAGAGTGTGCCATTTTATAGCTACTCTAAAACACATAAGACATCTTCTATAATGGTTGTATATTTTTTTATTTTTATTTTTATTTTTGTTTGGTACTTATACCAAATGATAGGACCAAAGAACATTCTTTGCCTATTTTTGCAGCTTCCATGAGCAGGTAATATAAAACGGTTTTCCAATAACAAAGAGTTGGTAATATAAAAGATTTAACAACCCACATCTAAACAATATTGTCTTACCTGTTCATGAGGAAAAGAAATAACATTAAAATGGTCAGAATGAAAAGACATGCGTGAAAAAATTACGTGATCGCCTATTCTCTTTAGAAGCAGTGGCAATGCACTCAAGTCCGGAACCTTTCAAACATTGATTCAGTTTTTACACATAAATACACGATGGAAAGACTATAATATAGAGGCCAATAACTACAATTTTCTTGCAGACTATTTTAGGAATCTTCAAAAGTATAAATGTTTGAGAAAACATAAACAATTTGATAGGAATGAGATCATTACTTTAAATTTTTCCAAGAACCTAAAACTCTAAAAACATTTCTTTGCAAATTTGCTGAGGAAATGACCTATAAAATGGATGAACAAATACTAGTGATCAATGTTCTAGATTGTAGACTTCTATTAAATTAAAAAATCTAATTTGTGACCTCCATTTATTGCGCTTTGATCTTTACAAAATGATGCATTTCGTCTAGACCATGAACATTGCCAAAGGTGACAAATATCTCTCAAATCTACGCTAGAAACTGTCAGAATGATGTAACAAGGAAATTTTTAGGACAAATTTCCTTCATTATTGATACTGATTTCCACTGGTGAAGCAAGTAGAATTTAACTGTCTAGCCTTGTCTTATCATACAACTGTGCGATATAGATTTGCCCACGAATACAAGCAATGTGAAAGTTCAAAATAAATAGGATTTAAGATAAATGTTTTAACACACACACACACACACACACACGCACACATGGTACCAGATAAAAACATTAGACATGAATAGGACTTTGTATAATTTTTTTAAAATGATTGGTTAGGAAAAAGTAAATATTAGGATGCAATGGATGCTATAGTATTCCTGCCTTCGGTAGGAACTAATAAGAGGAGAAATGTGGATAGGAATCCATCCCTAAAGTTTTTACAGTACAAAACACACACGAGAACATAAAAAATGAAAAAGAGTAAAGGAAAAATTCCTAGACAAGAAATTAAATACAAGAGGATGGGAAAAAACTTGGCCATCAATTTGAAGCTCAAAAAAAACAAGCTTTAAAGGATAGGCTTGAACTTATCAATTATAGGTCCAATTTAAGGTAGTGAATATATAAATACATCCTGAAAATATATATAATTATTTAATTATATTATGAATCTATATATTTGAAAACTTAAATAAATTAGGATCCGAGATTGATAATTATAAAAAATGTAACTAAAATATAAATTAAAATAGATTAACATGGATTATATTATAATAAAAATTGATGATATGACAAAGAGTTTAATTTTGAAAGATGCGATTGAATTTGGTATTAGAAAGCTAGATTGAATGAAACCCATAATGTTTAGTTGAGACATGATCATGTGTGATCTAGTCTAGGTGATATGATTATGTCTTAGGTAGAGTTTGACTTTTAGTACTTGTAGAAAATATTGTCTTGGTAAAACGTTGTGTTAAGAAAGATAGTCGATGTTAAGAATCATCTTTGGGAGTTCATTATTTCTTAATGAGATTTAGACCCTTAAGCTTAATTCAAATGATAAACAAAGTATTTGGATGTTGATGACTTAATATAAATCATGCTTGATGCAAATAAAGGCTAAGATATAATTAAATTTATAAATAATAATTAATAATGTTCAGTAATGCTCTTTGATAAGACTTTATTGTATCTTTCAATTAATCGAAATGAACCAAGATGATATCTTTAACTATCAAACCAAAGACAAACTATTTGAGACTTTATATGTGTACTGTCCTAAAAAGTTAGCACCCATAATTGGATGCTTTATTAGGACCTATTAGATCCCATTTTGGTGATTACGAGGTTCGAATGTCAATTATGCTTGATCCTGGAAAACTGTTAGTTTTTCTCATGCATCTTTTCACCCATCCTGACACCCAGCCCAATTTTGGGCCCATTCTCTAGGGTACAAAATGTTTCAAGCATTCTTCCCTCGTTTGTTTTGGCTCAAATTTGGCATGGGGCCCTATGTCAGGGTTTTAGCGGAGAATTTGATCTCGTGGTCAACTTGGATTTTTTTCCCCGAAATGTAGGATGAGGTATATAAACACACAATCTCTCCTCATTTTGATATCCATGGTTGTTATCAAGATATCAAGTTTTCAAGAGCAATTGAACAATTGGATTCAAGATTTGAAGGCAAGTATCCAAGATCAAGTTTCTCCAAGTCTCCAATTCATCAAGTCCATTGAAGTCAAATAAAATATTCTCCAATTGAAGAAAGTTTATCTCCTATGATGGCCAAGTAGAGTAATTATCAATAAATAAAGAAGATCCTTCCTTCCATCCACATTCATTCTCTTTTATTGCAAGTGATTATCAAGAATATCTACATTAAAGATCTAGGAGTGGCATTCATAGATCCATGAATTTGTTAGGGTGTCCTATATTTATATTTAACATCTCAATTTCAATACCTTGATCTCAAGCACATTTAAGCATATTCGTGGGTATGAGAGATTTCTACATCCATCCTATTAGTTCCTTTTCTTGCTTACACATAAAATACTTGTAATAAGCTCGCTCTATTTTCCCATACACTGATCAAGCAAGAAATACAAGAAAAAAAATAGGGTTTTTATACTCTCTAAACTTTGAGTTCCACAAACTCAGGTGGGTTTACCCTTTCTTACTTGGAATTATCAAATCACAACATCATTCCAGCAAGTGCATAGTGGAATTACAAATCCTAACTTCTGTAACATTTATTTGACAAACTAGAACATAATAACAAAGATCAATTCAGTAATGATAGTCATCCACTCCAAATGAACAACATACCAGTGCTTTATCCTAGGGCATGGAGTCACTCTAAACATTCATAACCATTTTCCATAAACATAAACTCAGAAACACCTTGAGATTTGAAACAAAAGACATATATATATATATATATATATATCAACCCTCACACATATGCTGAGAAAATCATTAAATTCATTACAAACTCCAAGTTTCACCAAAATAATCTTAAGGAAATTTATTTCTCTCCTTGAGAGAAACCCTAAAATGACTTCACAGTCTGCCTAACAAACATATAGATTGACCAATCCTTAATTATTCAATCTAAGAAAAACTCAGAATATAGAAATACAAACAAATACTCATGAAAGTTCAGAAACTATTAATGGATTTGCATTTGTATTCATGTTAAACTAAAGTTATTACATTCAACAGTGTAATTCAAAATCCTTATCAAATTGTAGGTCCCATACCAGAGTTTTTACAATACTATTGTACTTCAAAAGAACAATAAATATCCTTTTCCCAGTAGTCTTGGAATCCTTTTATAACTAAGGATGCAACAAGCTTCAAACTACATGGTAAGATTACAAAATCTTGCAACAACTTAATCACAACAAAATAACCACTTTTAAAAGAAAACACAGGTGGAAAAAGGAACTGCAAAGCCAAACAGACATTATTGCTGCTCTGAATATATCTGCTAATCCTTTCAACTTAGCCTCCCACCTGTTCACCTCCTTGTCGGTGGGCCAACCAAAATATTTTTATTTTTCTAACTTGGAAAAGGCTTCTGTCCACCTGGCATCTAAGATCATATTCACCTCAGCAACAAATTTAGTCATGTCCACCTCGACTTTAAACATGCCATCAATCAAGTCATTGTAATAACCAACATCTATATCATTTTCCAAGTGTTTATTCACATCATCCGCCTTCCAAATTTCATCAAATTATTTTTCCCATTTTGACTATGGATTTAAAACATTAGTATCATCATAAATTTTAGAGATAAGTGCATGACATTGGTTACCAAACAACTTCAATTTATTACCGATCAACTCATCCTTCCCATTGAAGAAAGCATAGGAAGTATTCATCTCCTTTACCATTTCAGTGGTCTCTGAGATCTTGCAGGGAAGTCACCACTATATAATATTGCAGTATTCAATTTGTCCATCACTCCAGTCCTTCCTGACCATGTTATGAAAGTAGGCTCAAAATATACCATGGCCTTAACAACATTCTTGCAAACATCCTGGAGTGACTCATACATTGCATGCACCAGTGAAGTATTTTGTTTTAAAACACCCACCTAATGTTGTAGTATGGAAAGGACTATAGAAACAATCGTGTCACTTTATTCTTTCAAGGGCTCCTTGTTAGTAATAACTGAGAGGGGGGGGGGGTGAATAAGTGGCCTCAATAATTTACCCATCAAACTTAACCACCAATAAAAATCTCAGATTATTATGTCCCTACAAGATGCATGCTATGAAATACTAATAATGATTAACTATCTATCAGTTTTCTCTGTGAATCCTTATTCTTTCTTGATTACCGATAAGCGGTATAACTATTTACCAAAACTCAGTAAATAAGCAAAGTATACCGATTAATCCAGAGTTAGGTATGTAAGATGCAAGACAGTAAAGAAATGAATCATACACACATAACACATGAATTTTAACATGGAAACCCTATTAAGGGAAAAACCACTGGGATCGGTACCCAAATTTTTCACTCTTCTAAAGTGAGCCCTGTTAGGAGCCAACCCTGTTAAAGGTTACAAACACACTGTTAAGTGCGACCTTGTTAGAGGATTTTATACATAGAGGTTGTCACTTAGTATCACACATCTATTTCTACCATCCTTGAATCAACCTCCTTCTTAGACTGTCAATAGGTATCGGGCAAGTCCAATGCTACTTTCATGAATCAACCTTTTTGGCACTCTTTGTGATGTACCTCAATATATAGAAGACTGTTAAGTTCTGCTCAGTTAAGAGAATTGATGCTTCAATGGTTAAACTAAAACACTATGACCTGTTCATATTGCAACTTTGAATTGCATATTTTTAGATCTATTTAAGTACATTACCTCTCTGACCAATGTATCATTTCAATCCTTGTGCTCCATACTTTCATCTCTGTGATGCTGTGCTCACTGTTCGTCAGTGTCTGCAGAATTCCTTAGCTCTTCCTTCAGCTTGTTTGATTAGCACTGCATGAAATTGTTCTTCATCAGTTTCTCTTCAGCATCCTCTTTCTATTCACTCTCCTTAATCCCATTCATAAATTAATTAAGCTTGTCTCTTATATAGACATAATATTCATTGATTCTTGATTCTTGATTCTTGGCGTGATAAACAATCCAACCAATTAGATTTAAAGCATAACTCCTGATTTGTCTCGTAGATATCTTCTTTCCAACTGTACAAATAAGCTTTAAATCAATCACTTATCTCTTGTCGAATAAAACAAAGTAGACAACCAGTTAAGTCTATTTTTAGCTCTGCTAGCTAGATATTTTGTCATTTTCTAAACTCTCGGTTCTATTGGTCACCACTATAGTTAGTCATCGGTGACAACTGAATTATCCATCGGTGAGACTCTAGTTAGCTTCGTGATCTCCCTTCGTTGGATATCATTGGAATTTTACTCGTCGGGCAACTCTGTATCTTTGGTCGTCGGGAAACCTTCTAAATTTTCTCGTCAGACATTCTATAGTTTTTCTTCGTTACGCAACACTATGCTTCTGATCATCGGGTATCACTATGACTGTTGTTCTTTTCTCTATCCATCGGTGTGCACTCCATTGGTGTCATTTGTTACATAGTGAATACTTTACTTTTATGCATTGCTGAAAGCATAACTTTGGTTCCTTTGGTTCTCTGAAGTCTTTGGCATTATCTACATGACCATACAGATGGTATCAAGTTGACATCAATGATAATACAGTCCATTAACTGATTTAATGACCTACATTATCTTTCAAAATAACATTATCAAACATTAAATTAGTTACATGTCATCAATCTCTCCCTTTGGCATTGATGGAAACATACTATATTATCACACTATACTATTTCTAATACAATATGAAATTCAACAGTTGAGATTCATCAAACTACCAATCTTTTGTTCTGTTAACTGATAAATGTCTGACCGTCGATAAGCTCTGTTTTAGCTTAGATTTGATTCTTGCAGCTCTTTGTCTTCTGATGTGTTGTGTTCTCTCCTTGTGTCAATTTCTCTCCCTTGACCGTTCTTCTCTTTTGATGTCTTTTCTTTTGTCAGCAACTCTCCCTTTGTATAATCTTTCCATACAATTTCTCTCCCTAAGGATATAATTTCTCCCTGTTGGAGTAATGTGATAATGGATATCTCTTTCCTTTTACAGAAGGATGTGGTAATATGGATAATCTCTCTCCCTTTGACAACAATGACAAACAAATATCTTCATAAATATCTTCACAAATATCTGACATTAATGTCAAACAATTGTTTCTTTCCATCCATAATATACTCCTTGAATTTACCTTATCCATCAAGAATACAACAATATGCTCTGGTGCTCAGTGCTGATATATACCTGTCTGTATATAGATGTAGCCTTGAAGTTCATCTCTTTACGTGCATCAAAATTAATGATATTCTGATAATATGTAGGCTGATACAACCTTCTAGTCATTTTACTGATTGGTAGACAAGGGTTTGACCCCTAGTCTCTTTCTCAAGTATTCAAATGTATCCTTAGGCAGTGGCTTGGTGAAGATATCAGCTAATTGTTCTTTGGATTTCACGTACTCAAGTGTCACCTCCTTTTCTTGAACTTGTTCTCTTAAATAATGATACTTGATTGCAATGTGTTTAGTCTTAGCATGCATGACTGGATTCTTGGAAATGTTTATTGCACTAGTGTTATCACAATAGATAATTACTGGTTCTAAGATCTTCATATGCATACCTTCTAGTAACTATTTGATCCATGCAATATTTGAGCAATTTGCAGCAGCAACAACATACTCTACTTCTGCAGTAGACTGAGAGATGCATCCTTGCTTTTTGCTAATACATGTGACAAGTCTGTCACCCATAAAGAATGCTCCTCTAGTTGTGCTCTTCCAGTCATCAAGATTTCCAGCCCAATCAGCGTCGGTAAACACCTTAAGTTCAAATTTGCCTTCTCTTCTATACCATAAGCCATATTCCTTAGTATTCTTTAGATATCTTAAAATTCTTTTCACAACAGTCATATGTGATTCCCTGGGGTTAGCAGAAAATCTAGCAACAATTCCTACTGCATGTGCAATATCTAGTCTAGTGTGTACAACATACATG
>MU227348.1:195478-211630 GCA_018584345.1 Thuja plicata
AGATTACTATTTTCACTAGTCCTTACAAATCCAATACTTATAAGATAGGAATGAAGTCATTCATACCAGGCTCTAGGAGCTTGTTTCAATCCATATAAGGCTTTATGAAGTCTACATACCATGTTTCCCTTGTCTGGATCTACAAATCCTTCTGGTTGCTCAATGTATACCTCTTCTTCAAGTATTCCATTTAAGAATGCTGACTTGACATCCATCTGGTATACCTTGAATCCTTTGAATGCAACATAAGCAAGTAGTATTCTTACACCTTCTATCCTAGCAATGGGTGCAAAGGTCTCTCCATAGTCGATACCTTCCTCTTGTGCATACCCCTTGCATACTAGTCTTGCTTTGTTTCTTGTGACTTCTCCATTCTCATTTAGCTTGTTCCTAAATATCTATTTAGTATCGATGACATTCTTGTCATATGGTCTTGGTACAAGTGACCATGTCTTGTTCTTCTCAATCCGCTCAATCTCATCATTCATAGCACTTATCCATTCTTCATTATCAAGTGCAGCATTGATAGATTTTGGCTCAAACTCACAAATTAAACAACTTGTGTTTAGAGACTTACTTCTTGTTCTTGTACCAGCTTTCTTATCTCCTATGATCTGGATCTCTGGATGATTCCTTCTTACATATATGGCAAGTATAGGTACAACTCTTTGTCTGTCATCTTGATCATCATTTTGTCCTTCATTATATTCTTCATCACCTTGCAAATTATTTTGATCATTATCCTGACCGTCAGTATTTGCAGCCTGACTATCGGTTACAACATTATGTTGCTCTGGAATTAAGCATTGTTTCTCGGGAAGAGTGTTAGGTTCTTCATAGCATACAAACTTGTTGTAGTCCTCTGGTTCTTTCATGCTTTCCAGCTCATTCTTTTCTGCAAATTCATCTATCTTCACATTTTCACTTTCAACAATTTTGTTAGAGGCCTTAATAAGACATTTATAAGCCTTGATTTTGGTGGAATACCCTAGAAAGATACCTTGATCACTCTTAGTGTCAAGCTTTCCATTTCTATCATCCTTTAAGACATAAGATTGACTATGAAAGATTTTGAAGTAACTTACTGTATAGTCAAAAAATGGAAGCACTTCCATGGTAGACTAGTTTAGCCTTCTGAGTAAGTGGTTTGGGATCATATCAAGCACCTTGAATGGGTTCCTAAATTTCACTTGGCTTTCCCCCTGTTCTGCCTCTCTTTCCACTTCTTTCCATCCAGTTTTTGGCATCCTAGACTATAGATCTGAGGTCTTTGACCTCAGGGTCAGGGTCGACCTTTTGGGTTTATGTCAACCTCAACCCTGACCTAGGTCAAGGTTGACCTCGGCCCTGACCTAGGTCAAGTTCAACCTTGACCTTGACCTAGGGTTCAAATCTTGGGGTCCCATAGTTTCCGGATGTTGGTCTTTGCAAAAAGTTATTTCTTGCTTTCGGGTCAGCTGTTTCAGGTTCCAAAGCGGTGATTCCTAAATTATATTTAACATAGGTCCACTTATAGGGGCATGAGTCCAATTAGGATTTAATTCTCCTATGTATTCCTCCTTAGAATATTGTGCCCTAGTTTCATATAAAAGGAAGCCTTCTCCTCTCATTTTCTCTAACAATCATCAAGTGAAAATAAGGGCGATCAAGCGATCGAATCAATCTAAAGAGCATTCTCAAATATCCTCAAGTGAAATTTAAGAAAGCTAAGGAGAAATATTTGAAGCAAGCTTCCATCCATTCTCAAGCACTCAAGCATCCATTTTCATGAAGGAGATCCATTGGAGGCCATTGAAGGATTCAAGCCACATAGTGCCCTTTGGGTGATCTCTCCATCTGCCTTATTCTAAGCATCTTCCAATTCAAGAACCCATTCAAGACTTGGTGTTGGAGATCTACAAGAAAGAGATTAAAGACATCCTACATTACACATTCTATACTTTGATGCATACTTGTGGATCCACGGATTCAAATCCACCATAAGGACTTTTACAAGCAAGGTTAATTCATGCATTTACTTTGTCTACATTTATGTAATTTCAATTCAATTATAAGGTTAATTCCAAACCTGAGGTTTGACCAAGGCAAACCCTTCCCCAACAATAAACAAACCTCTTTTTCTTGCAGGTACAGGTTCGGGACTGCAGATTTGAACTTAGATATGGACACCCTTTTTAGCAAACTATCAGGATCCATGAACAGATTTTATGTCAGACCTGGTTCAGGTCAGGGTCAAGATTATTGGGTTAGGGGTGACATTTGTGGGTCAAGGTCAACCTTTTTATCAAGATGGTGTTAGATTGGAAAAATATTTTTGGGTTTTGTTCGTCTTTGCGTTTCGGTTCTGGATCATACTTCAGATTTTCTAGAAACAGAGTACAGACCTCAAAAAACAAAATTTTTCAGATCTGCAATACTTTAAGGTTGGTTTTTCTTATCATCCTTTTCAATTATTATAATATATCATATCTACATTGTCAATTAACAGAATTTAAGACCTCCCTCTTTGTTTTCATTTCCAAATGGTTGATTCACTTGTGCATTAATCCCTCTTTTGGGTTGATCAACTTGGATCTTTCATTTGTGCATTTGAAGATAAAGGTGGAACATCTTATTTTCCTCTTAATACACATTTCAATACAAACTTCAATTAAATTTAAAGTAGGTTTAAGGGAATTAAGGGAATTAACATTAAAACACACATCTCCTTTTCCACCCTTCGCAACAAAGTGTTGGAAATCCCTTTTTCCAATTGTACACTTAAATTGGGTGTTTTACCGTACCATAGCTCATAGGGTGTCTTCTTTGTGTCCTTCAATTGTACCCTATTTAATGTGTAGAAAACAATACTGACAGCTTCCCTCCAGAAGATTTAGGTGATGCCTTTCTCTATCATCAGTGTTCTAGCACAATCAACTATGGATCTGTTTCTTCGCCCAACAATCCCATTTTGCTGTGGTGTTCTTGGTGCAGAAACCTGTCTTTTTATACCATGCTCATTGCATAAATTAGTGAATTCATCTGATATAAACTCTCCTCCTCTATCTAGTCTCAAGCATTTGAAATCCTTACCACTTTGTTTTTCTACCATAGCCTTATACCATTTAAACATCTTGAATGCTTCAGATTTATCTTTTAGAAACATAACTGTCATCATTCTAGAGTAATCATCAACAAAGAGAATAAAATATCTATCTCCATAATAACTCTTTGTCCTCATTGGTCCACATAGATCAGTATGGACTAATTCTAGAATATCATCAGATGATTGTGTTTTACTTTTGAAACTAGACTTTGTCATCTTACCTTTTTGATAATTCTTGCACATGATGTTGTCGGGCTTTGACATCGTCGGTAAGCCTCTTACATTTCTCCTTCTGCTTATTTTCATCATGTTGTCAAAATTCACATGACACAATCTTTTGTGCCTTAACCATATGTATTTATTTCTAGTCATTAAGCAAGTGGTGTTAGTATCATTCAGATAGAATAAGTTACCTTTTGTCTGTTCACCGATACCAATCAATCTTTCTGATTCATTGAAGATCTTTGCCTTCTTATTCTCAAATGCTACTTTGTGACCTGAATTATTCAATTGAGAAACACTCAACACATTATAATTCAATCCTTTTACCCAATAAGCATTTTCACATTTAATCAAGTTATTCAACATTATAGTTAGATTCAATAGGAAATTAGCAGGCTGGAAGGGCATCACCCTGAGTCAGGCTGGGAAAGTTACTCTGGTTCAATCCACTCTTTAGAACCTCCCTACCTATGCTCTTAGCCTATTTTCTATCCCTACAAAGGTGGTGGACTCTCTGGAATCCATCCAAAGAAAGTTCCTATGGGTAGACAAAGATGGAAACAAGAAATACCCGCTGGTGGCATGGGATACGGTTTGCAAGGCAAAAAATATGGTGGCCTGGGGATCAAGCACCTGAAGAAGTTCAATAGAGCATTGTAAGCCAAACAGATTTGGAGAATCTTTAATTCAACAAGGGAATGGAGGGACATCATGAAGGAAAAATATGCAGCTGACCTAACCTTCAAGCAATTTATTAGCAGATACTCTGACCCGAAGGGTTCCCACATATGTAATGGAATTCTGAGGACCAAGGGTATAGTGACCGCAAAAATGAGATGGAAATTTGGTAATGGTAAGAAGGTTAATTTTTGGCATGATGACTGGCTCAGACAGGGACCTCTATGGAATTTGGAGCCTTACAACAGATGGGCGGAACATTGCATTGACAGGTTTGGCAGCAGAGTCAATGACTATAGAATTAACAATAATTGGGTCAATCTCACTGAAGTGTCCCAGGACCTTAAACCTCTTATGGTCTATTTGGGGCACACTCCCCTTTCTCTAAATGAAGATGTCCTGGTTTGGGGGGATTCCAAGGATGGCTACTATACAGTGGCCTTAGGATATGAATCGATGCAGGGTGTTGATACAATTCCAGCTTGGGTGAAGGCCTGGTTTCCTGGTATAATCCCTAAAGATAACATATTTTTCTGGACTTTGCTACAAAACCACATCTTGACAGTGGAAAATCTTATCAAAAGGGGACATTAAATTCCTAATAGATGTATCCTCTTTAAATCTCATAGTGAAAATTTGGACCACTTATTTATCCACTGTGATTTTGCTAGGAAGATATGGCATCATTTCCTGTCTTTTTTTGAGACATCCTAGTGTTTCCTTAATACTACCCTTGACCTTTTTGACCAATGGCATCTTGGGGGGAGTGACCATCATCTCTGGGTCTAGGCTATGCCACACATCTGCTGGGGCCTATGCAAGGAATGAAACAACAAGATCTTTAGGGAAAAGATCACCCCGACAAAGGTTGTAGCCCAGAAAATTGCTAATGCACTTAAGGAAAACTACACCATTTGCAAAGGCAGTAGCACTTCTACTCACTCAAAAGGACTAAACAACATCAACAAAAGGCTTGGCTGCAGATGGTCTTTACCATCAGAAGGGTGGTTCAAAGCTAATTTTGATGGGGCAGCAAAGGGGAACCCTGGGAAGGCAGGGGTGAGGGGAATCATCAGAAACTCACATGGCAAAGGAATTGCAGCAATATCAGCACCCCTGGGATCACAAACCAACCACTATGCAGAGGCTAGTGTAGCACATCACACTCTAAAGCTTGCCAAGGAAATGGGAATCAAGAAGTTATGGGTGAAAGGGGATTCAAAAAATATAATAGACTGTCTTAATGAAAAGACTGGGCCTTCCTGGACAATAGAGAATATAATAAAGGAATGTATACAAATTCTAAAGTCTTTTGATCAGGTCTACGTAGCACATGACTACCAGGAAGAAAACCATGTGGCAGGCAGGATGGCAAACATGGGTGTCATGTATGAAGATATTAAACAATGGAATGATAGAAAACACTTACCATCAGAAATTGCCAACATCATGGAAAGTGATCGGGTCCCGAGCAGACTCAAAAACATTAAAGGCTTATTATGACAAAAGAAAAAAGGATAATTATGGAGAGTAAAGAAAGATACAAAAAGAATCCCTGCAGGATGTGCAAGTATGAAAGTTGTGGTGGGAAAATTAGTCTAAGGCCCCATCGACACACTTGGTGGCATTTAAGCATTTATTACATTTACGGGGCTAAAAGAAGGCTCTCAAAACCCCAAACAAACATCATTTCAAATCAAAGAGATCTCACAAGAAATAGAGGAAACAAAATCATTGCAGACATAGTGGGAGAAAGACACAGGAGAGAGCTGAAGAGAGAAACTGAGAAATGGCGCCGAAGATCAAAGGTCTGGGAGATACTGAGAAAAGGGGAAGTGATCACTTACATCAAACACCTTCATGGGTGGAAGCCATCAGTAACAAAGATGATGGTTAAAAATTGGAAAGAAGGCAAGGTGAAAATAGATGGGGTTACATTCATGGTGACTGAGGAAATTTTTTTGGCGGTAACAGGCAATTCTATCATAGGAAAGAAATTCTATAGGGATAGGAAAATCTCTAGCAAAGCCATGACGAATTTCATAAAAAATGAAGCCAAAAAATGAGCTCTGGTCAAGAAGGGCACTTTTTATCACCCAAGCTCCATCAAACCTCTGTGGCACTTTGTGTTGAGGGTGATAATCAAATACCTCACTTTGGACACCAGATTCGACCGCATCAACACCCACCATTTTGTGCTCCTCAACCAATTTAGGTATGGGGCTAAGGTTTCTATCCCTTTCTACCTGTATTAGTCTATTAATGAAAACATAAATGATTATAAGGAGAAACATATAAGTAATCCGGCCTTCCATGAGGGCTTACTCCTTTTGATTTATGAGTATTTCAAGTCCCGTACTCTGGGTAAGGAAATCCAAGATAAGGAGGAAGGGGTCTCTAAGAGGGATTCAGAGGAGGAATACATCCCCTTTGATACATAGGATAGTAGAGACATGCACTCTGAGACACAGAGCTAAAAAAGAGATTTTAAAACAACACTTTGAAGTCTCTTCGGACAAGGAATACAATGAGGATGACGAAGGCATGAAAATGGGGAATGAGAGTGCGGGAGAAGAAACTAAATTGAAGAAGAAAGGGAAGAAGGAAATAAAAAGGAAGATCACTATAAAGATCCTGACTCAGATTGAGGAGGATAACTCGGGGAAGAGGGTCACGAGATCCAAAAGAGTCAAACTGGAAACAAAGGAGGAAAAGATGGCCAGTCAAGATGAGACACAAGAGGAGAATGTTGAAAAAGAAGGAAATTAGGGTATGGAAAATGAAGAGGAGAATATCTGCCAGAGCTTTGCAGAGTATGGGGAAGAATAGTACACCTGTAGTATCACAGGTAAAAAATAAAAAGTTGTCTGGAGAAACTTTGACTCGGTCTCGACCAAAATGGGCATTAAGAGAGAATTGGTAAAGACCCTAGTAAAGGAAAACAAAGAGGGAAGAATACAGATGGAAGAACTCATTGAACCTGCTATGGTGATATTCAGTGACAGTGCAAGGGAAATTCCGCAAATGGATGTGCTGAATAATGCAAAAAATAGTGCAATAGACAGCTATAGAACAATGAAATGGACCTATTATGAAATTGATGACCTGAAAAAGAGGATGGATAGGATGGAGAAGGAAAACATTATCAACAACAATAAAAACATAGCAAAGGACAGAGAGCTGGACAACAGAGTGATAGAACTGAAGAAGAGAATTGAAAGCATTGAAGCTACAATGGTAAAAATTGCAGAGAAAAGTTACAATATTCTAAAAGAATCAAATGATAACATCAAGGTCATCATTGATAAGTTTCAAGAGGAAAAGGCAATACAGAGGAAAGGAAAAAGCAAGGAGACAAGAATCAACTCCTACAAGAAGATAATGAAAAAAGCATAGGAAAGGATGCAAAGAATAAGGCAGACAAGGGAGCTGACAAGGAGTTGGCCGAAATCAGAGAAGCTGCTGGAAGGATGACAGAACTTGAGATCAGGGCAGCATAGATTCTTAGAGATATAGCCTGAAGGGGTCCCCTGGTTTTTGTTCCTGGCTTTTTGGATATGGGATCCTGGCTTTTGGTGGTTGTGACTATTTTGCTTGTTTTGAATGTTTTATGATGTTTGGTCTATAATGCTTATATGCTTTTGTACTCTTTTATTCCAACTGTAGGGTTTCAGGAACCCATCAAAACCTGTTTTCCTTAATAAAAAACATTATAGTTCCTTTACCTTCAACTGGACAAGGTGTATCATTACCCATTCTTACTGTACCACCATTATAATACTCAAAAGTGTTAAAATTTTCTTTGTCACTGGTCATGTGGTGAGTGCAGCCACTATCTATAATCCAGATGTCATTCTTTCTAACCTTAGATATGAGTGCAGTTTCTACATACCTTTCATCTTCATTTGAATCATCTTTCATAGCCACAAACACCATCTCGATGTCTTCATTAGGTTTGGTGTCAGTATCTTCATCTTTGCAAGCAGCTAGGTAGATGGATTTCTTGCCTTTGTCCTTGTAGTCTCAGGTATATCTTCTTTCTGATTGTTGGTAACTTCTGTAATCTTTGTTATCACCTCTGTTAGATTTCTTCTCAAAAGATCTATCATTAACTCTGTCATCTTTTATTTTTTTTGGACATCTTGCATCAAAGTGTCCAATCTCTTTACAATTAAAGCATACAAATGGTAACTTGCCTTTGTATTTACCTTTGCCTCTTTGCATTATTCTAGCCATAAGTGCTTCTATTTCATCTAGATCTTCTTCTTCACTCTCACTTTCACTATCTCTTCTAGATGTGTATCTATAACTTGATTTTCTTATTCTCATAAAAGATTTAAATGCAGACTCTAAGTTTGGTAAGACACTATTATCAAAGTTATTCATCTCAAATGAAATCAATCTACCAATTAAGCTATCAAGAGTGACTGTATTGTTTTCTATTGCTCTCATTTCTTGAATGACAGAAACTCTAATACCATATACAGATAGTAAGGTTCTTAATATTTTACTTACTACTATCTCATCTTCAAGTGTACCTCCAACTCATCATATAGAGTTGACTACTTCTTTGATTCTTGTGTTGTATTGTGTGATGTTTTCTCCTTCTTTCATTGTGAGATCATCAAACTTTCCTCTAAGGCTTTCTGCCTTGGCTCTCAGAACATTTGTATCACCTCCATGTACAAGCTTAAGTTTGTCCCACATTTTCTTTGCAGTTTTGCAATATTTGACATCTTCAAATTCAACATTAGAGAGTGAGGAAGAAATCTCTATGACCATGCAGTTGTGCTCATGCTTCTCTGTCAATTGATCTACTGTTAATACTCCTGTGGGAAACATATATTCAGTATCTAGGAATTGAGTAACATCATTACCAATACCTGATAAGTGGAGTCTTATCCTGCTTTTCCATGAAGCAAAGTTGTCTTTGTTCAACTTGGGCACATCTCATTTGTTCATCTTGTGATCTTGAATTAGGTCTTGAAACCTTCCTTTCTAAGCACACAAGCTCTGATACAAATTGTTAGTAATAAATGAGGGGGGGGGGGGTGAATCAGCACCCTCAATAATTTATCCTTCAAAATTAACCACCAATAAATAAATCTCAGATTATTAAGTCCCTACAAGATGCATGCCATGAAATACTAATAATGATTAACTCTCTGTCGGTTTTCTCTGTCAATCCTTATAATTTCTTGATTATCGATAAGCCGTATAACTATTTACCAAAACTTAGTAAATAAGTAGAGTATATTGATCAATTTAGAGTTAGCTATGTAAGATGCAAGATAGTAAATAAATGAATCACACACATATAACACATGAATTTTAACGTGGAAACCCTGTTAAGGGAAAAACCACTGGGACCAGTACCCAAAATTTTCACTCTTCTGAAGTGAGCCCTGTTAGGAACCAACCATGTTAAAGGTTACAAACACACTGTTAAGTGCGACCTTGTTAGAGGATTTTATACATAGAGGTTGTCACTTAGTATCGGGCATCTATTTCTACCATCCTTGAATCAGCCTCCTTCTTAGACTGTCAATAGGTATTGGGAAAGTCCAATGCTAATTTCATGAATCAACCTTTTTGGCTCTCCTTGTGAAGTACCTCAATATATAGAAGGCTGTTAAGTCCTGCTCGGTTAAGAGACTTGATGCTTCAATGGTTAAACTGAAACACTATGACCTGTTCATATTGCAACTTTAAATTGCAGATTTTAAGATCTATTTAAGTAAATTACCTCTCTGACCAATGTATCAATTCAATCCTTGTGCTCCATACCGTCTACTCTATGATGTTGTGCTCACTGTTCATCGGTGTCTACAAAATTCCTTAGCTCTTCCTTCAAATTATTTGATCAACACTACATGAAGTTTTTCTTCATTAGTTTCTCTTCAACATCCTCTTTCTATTCACTGCCCTTAATCCCATTCATAAATGAATTAAGCTTGTCTCTTATATAGACATAATATTCATTGATTCTTGATTCTTGGCATGATAAACAATCTAGCCAATTAGATTTAAAGAATAACTCCTGATTTGTCTCATAGATATCTTCTTGACAACTATACAAATCAACTTTAAATCAATCACTTATCTCTTGTCAAATAAAACAAAGTAGACAACCAGTTAAGTCTATTTTTAGCTCTGCCAACTAGATATTTTGTCATTTTCTGAACTCTCAGTTCTGTCGGTCACCACTGCAGTTAGTCATCGACAACCACTAACTAATACGTTAGTGAGACTCCAGTTAGCTTTGTGATCTCCATCCGTCGGGCATTATTGGAATTTTACTCGTCGAGCAACTCTGTATCTTTGGTCATCGGGCAGCTCCTGACTTTGCTCGTCGGGCATTATGTAGTTTTTCTTTGATGGGAAACACTATGCTTCTGATCGTCAGGTATCACTATGACTATTCTTCTTTCCTCTGTCCGTCGGTGTGCACTCTGTCAGTGTTGTTTGTCACTTAGTGAATACTTGGCTTTTATGCATTGCTGAAAGCATAAATTTGGTTCCTTTGGTTCTCCGAAGTCTTTGGCATTATCTACATGACTGTATAGATGGTATCAAGTTGACATCAATGAAAATACAATCCATTAACTGATTTAATGACCTGTATTATCTTTCAACTTAACATTATCAAACATTCAATCAGTTACATGTCATCACTCCTTTGTCTATCCTTCATCTTCTCCTAGATCACCTTGGGTCTCTGTAGATGCATATATCCTATCTTTCACAGCCACCTGGGGGATTTCACTTGTCTATTTTTCATCTAGTTATTTCTTCAGTTCCTCTACTTTCTCTTCCAAGGCATTATTCTGTATCATAACTTCCTCATGCTTTTTAGCCAATGCAATCATCTGACTAAAAGTTTTCTCATATCTCTTGGACAAATCCTCTATTTTAGCCAAGTTCATAAATGAAACTTGGGTCATTAAATGAGCAATTTCTTTGTCATAGGTGTTTTGTAAATTCCATATCATCCTATTTTCCATCTTTTCTTCTCTTATATTCAAAACTAGAGGTTTTTGTGTGGCAGGGGCAAGGGACCAAATGGCCAAAGTCTTAGACTTGGGATCAAAACACAATCCTCTCAATACATTATTTATTTCAAACTTAGACTTAAACATGGTGTTATCCTACTTTCTAATTTTGTCAATAATGAAAGTAGACTGCAAATCCCAATCAGGCATCATTAATATCCATCTATTTTTCACCAAGAACCTAGCGTGTTCAGCAGTGATCAACCACTCTCAGGGTCATACTCTTGGAGTGTCTTTACAATGTCCTCATTTCTCTCTTCTCCTCCTTCCCCTGTTATCATGTTTTGCCTTAACTCCCTCTATTTCATCTTTATTAGAAAATTTTTGAACTTATCTGATTTGAAAAATTTATCATCTTTCATGAATTCACTTGCCATCATTATTCTTTCATCCATTTCTGTGCTCAAAATTATTTCATTTTCTCACTGCCCTTCATCTTGTGGCACATCTTGCAATTTGGTTCTAATTCTTCTGAAATATTTGATATGTTCTGTTATCGCAGCCTTAGCCATGTTTTTTCTCACCTCAACAACCTTATCCTCTATTTTTTGTTTCTTATTAGGTGGTTCTCTAGCATAAGTAGCCTCTTCCCCAACCTCTTCATCTTCTTCCCAATGTTCTGACTATTCTCTATTATGCAAGGCCAATGTGCTTGGGGATCCTTGAGGTTGTGCATCTTCATCACTGAATTTTGGCACTTGTGCCATCAATTTTTCATAAGATTCCAACATATTTTCATTTCTTTGGAGATAGGGAGTATCAGGAAATAATCCAGAGAATGTACTATCTGATTCTTTCCATTCAGCTTCTACTCTCATAATATCCTTCCATTTTATTCTTCTTTCTTGGGCCTCAACTCTGTCCATCTTATTTCTCACAATGTCTTCATCATCTAGACTCTCATGATCCCTCACATTTTCCCAGAGGGTCATATATTTCAAAGCTATCTTAATGAACCTCTCTGGGTCACAAAACCATGATACTGTAGTTGACATTCTATATTGCTTCAAAAAACCATTAACTTTCTCAAAAGCCTTCTTGCCTATAGAAAAATAAAATTCCACCCATAACCTGGGGATACAATTACCCTTCCTATGTCCTTCTAAAAACTCCTTATCTACCCAAGTGATCTGCCAAATGAATTCTATGAAAGCAATTCTAAGTGGGACAAATTTAGGGAGGATGTGTGGTGGCTGAGAGCATCCATAAACCCTAATAACAGTGAATTGATCAAAATAGAAAAAATACCCCAATTATGACTTACAGACCAATCTTGAATGAAATTACAAGGTCTCAATAACCTTCTAAGATTTATGGACAATCTTTCCCGTTTAACTCCCAACATATCTGAAATTGGAGCAACAATCCAATTTTTAAAATAGACAAAAGAAGAATGTGATGAACAACTATCCCATACCCGAGTCCATCTTTGTACTGGAATCTCAATCCCATACTCTGAGTCATATAATTATAACTCTTTATCCATGGATGTCTTATTGTAGTACATAATTAGAAACATCAAGTGGGAATAGTGTTTAAACCTAGGTACAAGAATAGTTCCTTGCTGAATCTCCACCAATGGATTGTATGTAATCAACCACATAACCCACATAATCATAGTCTGTATTTGCCTCTAGATTCTAAATATCCATGGTCATCATTAATAGGTCAGCAGGTGCAGTTGAATATCCATCAAAGCCTAATACCTTACTCAATCCATACACCATGCACTTTATGTAATTGTCAAAAAATGACAAATCAAATAGTGACTTTATGTTATCAGGAATTACAACCAAATTTTGGTCCACCCTAGGCATATATCTTGGCATTTCATGCCTCTTTATCAAGTTCTCCTGCTTCTCATAATCAACAATTATCTTTTCTAGATCAATCTCAGTGCATATCACACTAGAAATCTTGAAAACCTCTACAACAGTTCTTTTGTCTATGGCTACTAGGGCTTCCTTGTTTCTCGTCCTAATTACTCTAGCCACAGAACAATAGCTTTTAGCTAATTCTTTAATCAAATCCACATCAATGAATACATCAGGCACAATCAATTTGGCCATGTTCATGTTCTAAGGATTTCTTATAGGGACTGACTTAACCCTATTATTCTAGAAATAATAAAATAGAGTGTTACCAGAGTAGTTCAGAGTGACTGGATCGCTGCATTGGCACCATGTGTCTTTCCATTTCATCCAATTTGCACTATTTGCACTGGAAGTTCCTAATAATAGCTCTGCAAATTCATCAGTATATTTCTTCGCTGCAACTATTTTCTTTCCATATCCCTTTGAAGTCACGCTTGAAGTGGCTTGACTCATCCTTCCTTCTCAAAAATTATCTCAGAAAATCCTCTGCTAGAATGCTCAGAATTTCATGAAATCAGAAAGAAAATTGTACATAATCCAGGCACAATCAACTACACTTTTAGGCTATCACATCCAACTATTGTCCAGTTCACTGCAATTTTCTCACACTTGCAAAATCACACCGTTGGCACCTGCAACTAATGCTACCATTAATTCAAACTTGAGTGTCATTGCTGGAGCAGAGTATGCATTTTACTTCCTTTTGGCATTCAAAACTAGGGAATGAGATGTGTGGCATGTTGTCGCACACCCGCAACACAAAGAAGAAATTCAATTGTTTTCTTTTTGAGTGAGCGATAAAGCCTCTTTTTTTAGTTAGTCACGTACTCACAACATCTTCCTCCAAGATCATGATCATCTGGAAAGTAAACGAGAGCCATCGTTTTCACCTAGATCTCCATTCGCGCACTTGCAACACTTTCTCTTATCAACTTTGAATCCCTGCGAGTGAGCAAAAACTAAAATTATTGTTTGGATTTTCACTTAGTCATGCACTCGCTACATGAATCTAACCTGATCATTAACCATCACGAGTGAGTGATAACATTAATTGTAATAGAACATAGACTGTGTCGCTCACTCGCGAGCCAAAAAAATTTAAGTGAACTTTCATCATGAGTGAGCAATAACAACAAATGGAATGTTATACAGACCATGTCACTCACTTGTGCAACAAAAGGCATTGACCAATAAACTTTAGCGAGTGAGAGACAACCTAACCTAGACCTTACTCATGCACTCGCACAACAAAAGACCTAGGTTAACTCACCTTGGTGAGTGAGCGACAACATAATATCTTCCTTTCTCTCTCACTCACAAACCAAAAGAATTTAAGTAAAATTATATGGCGAGTGAGCGATAACCAAATTTAACACTTCTTATAGCCACATCGCTCACTCATGTAGTTAGACCAACATTTTGAAATACCCCCATGACTGCGTGACCACGTAACAATCCATTTACTCGCTCACTTGCGCGGTTATCTGACGGTTAAACAAAGACAACGCAGCTGCGTGACTGAACAAAGGGCTGAAAACTTAAAAGGTTACACACACCTTACCAATTCTTTCTCATGAGAAGACAACATTTTACCATAATAATGTGGGAAAAGACCCTTTTTGAACTATGAAAAATTTAAAAAAGACAGTGCTAACAATGGCTCTGACTGGGGAAAGTAAATTGCAAGATTGAAATTAGGATCCAAAAACTCTGGGACATAGACCAAAACTTAAAACAAAACTATACAGACACACACAAAACAACCAAAACCTAAAGAAGAAAACTAATCTACTGTGCATGGAAGAACAAAAATCATGAGAAATAGTATTTCAGGAATTGTCCATGCAATGTCAATTCCTGATCTCACCAATAGAATTTTCCAAATAATATGAATCTTGTCCATGAAAATCCTGAATCAAAAAAGGGCCCATCAACAATGATTCAAACTTCACATGCTTACCCTTTTCTTCCTTCCTTGCATTCCATTGAAGTATCACATCATTGATCTGAAATTTTCTTTCAGTTGCTCTCTTATCAAAGAAATATTTTGATTTCTGTTGGATTTTCAAATTCTTCTTATGTGATTCATTCCCGATTTCCTCCAATTCTACCAATTGGATCATCCTATCCATCATAGGTTCTAGCATTTCAGCTTCTTCTTCCTGTAAAATTTTTATAAACAGGTAACAAGTTATTCAAAGGCAATCTCGACTGTGCTCCATAAACCATCTCAAAAGGGGAAACCCCTATTACCATTTTTACTATCACTCAGTTAGCCTAGAGGGCTAACTTCAACTTTGAATGCCATGATTTCTTGTTCTTCTCCAAAATCATTTTAATGATTTTTATTATACTTTTATTGCTAGGCTTATCCTGTCCATTTTCTTGTGGATGATAAGGTGAGGAGTACGATACAATAATACCATAATCTTAACAGAAGTCCTTGAACTCCTCAGATATGAAGCACATGGCATTTTCCATTATTAACCTAGTAGGCATGCCAAAATTAGTCAAAATATTATCCAATAAAAAATCCATAACCACTTTGTAACCACTTTGTTGGTTGCCTTCTTGGATGGGATTGCTTCCATCCACTTGGTGAAATAATTTGTAGCCACAAGAATCCAACTATGGCCTCCACTTGAATTCTCTACAAACTCACCAATGAAATCAATGCCCCACTGGGAAAAAGGTGCTTCTAGTGTCATAGGGTTCAACAACAATGATCCTGAAAATTTCATTTTGGAAGAAAATCTTTGGCAAGGCTCACATTTCTTCACAAAATTTTGAGTGTCTCTAAAAAGAGAGGGCCAATAAAAACCAACTCTGATTATTTTATGAGTTGTAGTCTTGGCAGAGTAATGTCCTCCACAAACACCATTATTCATTTCATTTAAAACCCTCTTAGACTTTGATTCATCCAAACAAAACAACAAGATTCCATCCCTATTTTTCCAAAATAAATCACCTTGCACCAATACATACCTTTGAGCCTGCAGCTTGAGATTTCTTTTCTGGGTATCTGACATATGTTTTGGACATTTGGCATTTAAAAAAAAAAAACAATATCAATATACCATTGCTGTAATACATGTTGGATTAAATGGAAGTAGTACTGAGAGGGGAGGGGTGAATCAGTACCTCTAAAACTTTTAACTCTTTTCACCATTCATCATTAGTAATCATTCATTACTATATTACCGACCATTACTGTTGTTCTTTCTTATGCATGTAGTATTAA
>MU227348.1:211680-243242 GCA_018584345.1 Thuja plicata
TTACTATATTACCGACCATTACTGTTGTTCTTTCTTATGCATGTAGTATTAATTCATAATCTTTAATTGTTTGCAACATTCATAGAAACATTCATGAAAGTAATAAACACATAACACAAGATATGATGTTGTAGAAAACTTCTGTTAGGAAGTAAAAACTGCGGTGGGGATGACACCCACAAAACTTTACTATCTGCATAATGGAAGGGAGCCGGTAAAGGATTACAATTGATCACTTTTGATGATCTACCCTGTTAGGAGTATTAAGGTGGAGACCTATTAAGATCTACTCTGTTAAGAGATTTAGCAACATTGACTTAAGTGTGCACTCGGTTAAGAGATTTACAATAGGACTGTTAAGTCCACCTTTCCTGAAAGGATTTCTTATGTGTACTACACTTGTTAGAATGAGTACATATGATTTAAATGAGTGTATACAATCTACGATTTCTAATTAAAGATCCATTAAAGTTCTCATAATAATAATATCACCTTAAGTTACTGATTAATACCTTTCTCTGCTCGTCGGTAGCCTGTGTTCTTGTTCTTGAAACTGATTTGATTCTTTTCTATCCTTCTACATGAATTCTCTTGTCTGGTCACTAGATTCTCTCTGTGGCTACAATATTTATTGAACAAAAACTATTCTCAATAGATTGAGCATCTATTTATACAAGTATTTTACCTATCTTTGAATCACGCATTACAATGTTAACTCTTAGATATGAGGTTTACAACTTGACCTTGATCTTTAGTTTGCATGTTTTAAATAAGTAAAACTAATTAAAACAATACTAAATACATTGCTTCCTCCGCACATAATGGATTTAAAATAAAATCAAGAAGCTATAAATACAACTTCAATGATTTATTTGACGTGGAAAGTCAGATCCACTTTTTGTGGGATGTAACTGACTATCGGTTCTTGGTTGTCAGGTTGAACTGAAAGTCTCTCGATGTTCCTTTGTTGAACTAATAATTGGGTTCCCTTCATCTTTTGGGTTCCACTCTATGCTATTCTGTCGGGTTGCACTGTTGTTATTCGTCGGGTTTCATTAACCTTTTTTTCATCGGATAACACTGAATAGTGTTTGTCGGGATGCTTTGAACTTTGCAGTATCGAGTAACCTTGGCATCGGGTAGTGTTGTGCCCTATCTGTCAGTGTAGTGTAAACCGATGGTGCAGATCATGTTTTTCCTTGTGTATACTAATAGAAAAATATAATGCCTTCAATCTTCCCCTTTGACATTAGTATCAAAAACTGATATGTACACAATACTAAAGTGTTTAGTATGTACACCATGTCTATATCCTTGTTATTATATGACCCCCCTAGCTATATGCATCGGTATAGTATAAGTATATATATACACATGTATACTTGCCTCTTTATTATACATTCCCTATTCTTTTCTCTTTTAGTTGTATGACTATACATATCATTTCCTCTGTTCATTTTCCCCTTTATACATACTCATGACAAAAATGTACAACTTATAAGATTCCAAAAATGTGTAACTTACAAGGTGTCAAGAATATTTGAGTGGGTTTTCTTGATGTCTTCGAGCAATTTCTCCCATTTTTCCTTTAGGTGTTCTAGTGCCATGTGCTCTAGCTCTAGCCTTGCATGCATATCATAAATGCTGTCTATGAAAAACATTTCTAGGGTGACAATCAATGTGTTTTCCTCTGTCACATGTTGTTGCAGTAGTGAAAGTGTGAGTAATAGCTGAGCTTGAATCTCATTTACCTCATCTCTGTACTTCATCTCTGCAATCTGTATGTCCTGTCTCAAATTCTGAGCCCATTTGAGTTGCTCATAGTGCAATTTAATTGCCTGTTCACTATTTGTGAGACTTTGTCCACTTGCCTGAAGATCAACATCAATTCATGCTATCTGGTTAGTATACTCCTGTGTGATTTGATCAAGTGTGCATAGTTTCTTTATCAAAGTAATGGCTTCTAAGATGATTGGATCAATTGTGCTCACCAATTCAGAAAGCTTTACCTTTTTCAATGCCACTTCCTGGCTTATCTTTTCAGCTAGCTTGAACTCATACTTCTGTTCAAGTCCTTCCTCCATGACCTTCTCAGCATCAATTTTCTGAGATGTGATTTCCTCCATGAGAACCACTAGTTGATCAAGCATTGGGGTTGTCTGATCAACATCTACATTTGATACTATTTGCTGAAGTATACCTCTTGCTACTTCCAGTACCTTTGCCTCCTTTGTGGATTTCCTTAGTTTGTCTTGCATTTATTTTCTCTCATAGAGTATAGCATACTTGGTCAATTCAGTTGGATCCAATGTCCTCGGATCAAAAACTGTAATCTCAATGATTTCATCCAGAGTTACTAGATTCTTATGCTTTCCCTTTTTCTTCTTTGAGACTTGTGGGGACGCAGATGTATGAACTACTATTTCTAGTTCATTTTTCCTCTCTAAAGTGCTTGGTGAAGGCTTTGTTAATGAAGCCTCTTGTGTTTTCTTCTCCAATTGTACTTGTCAGTTTGGTGAAGATGTCTCTGTATCAACCTTGGGTTTCTCTACAGATTTTTCTTCTATTTTCTTTTTCAGCTCATCTTGTTTTGCTTATTCACTCTGATCTGTTTGCTTGTCCTCCTTTACCTTTTGTGTTTTGTCTTTGTTTTGATCAGTAGATTTATCTTTCTGATCGTCAGTTGTAGCTTGCTCTGTATTTGTGTCCTTTTTATTATTTTTTTTGTCTTTTTCTACTGCATCACCCTTGTCCTCGGGTGTGCTTGTTTCCTCTACTGTAGATCCATCATTACCCTCTATTACATTTATTTCCTTCATTAATACAGGCATATTGCTTTGTGTGCTAGCTTGGGCTTTGTCTAGAGTGGTGTCCTTCTCATCGGTTTGATCTTTTTGAGCAGTGACATCCTCATCTTTTTGTACTTTCTCTGTAGGGTCTGGCTCTATTAATTACATAACTGATGTGTCCTTCCATGTATCATCAACAACATTCATATCTTTATCATCTAATATCTTCAATTCTTGTTGCTGTCCCTGATCCTTAAGTGTAATGAATATCACATCATCTTTCTTCTGTAGATCTTGGATGTCAAGATCATCCATTACCTTGTCCAAATCTATTGGATCCATGTCTTCAACATTGTCCAAGGCAATGTGCTGAGGACTTGCCTTGTCTTTCTCCTCCTCTCTATGAGGTGTGTTGGTGAGAAGTAACTATTTCTCACGACTTGTTGACTCTGCTAGCAGATCTAATATATGTCTCCATTTTGTTTTGGTCATATTGTCTAGCTCTGTAAACTGATCTTCAAGTACTTTGTAAGCACTTATCTTGGCTACAAACTTTCCTGAGTGCTTCTTCACAATCTCTTTGATTTCTTCAATCTTAGATTTGGGAGGCATTAGTTTGACAAGTACCCTCTCCCTTGCTTCTCTCTCAGTCTATAGAGCATATGACCACTGTTGGGATATTTTATTACCTATCCCTTTAGGTATTTGGTTGATGAACTCAGCTGGTACATATTTGTACTTGACCATTGCCCTTATTATGGCATCTTGTATCTTGTTTTGGTCCTCTGGTGTGAGTGTATCCCATTGTCTGATTCTTTTGTCATGCATTGTGCCAGATGCAGTAAGAGACCTAGCAACCTCATCAATTGTTTGATTCATGTAATTATTGTTTAC
Source organism: Thuja plicata (assembly GCA_018584345.1). Lineage (NCBI taxonomy): Eukaryota > Viridiplantae > Streptophyta > Pinopsida > Cupressales > Cupressaceae > Thuja > Thuja plicata. The sequence continues at coordinate 215,364 of MU227348.1, forward strand.
TACATCAGGCTCATCTTCTTTAGAGTCCTCTATGTCATCCTTAGTTTTGACCATTCTTTTTCTCCTCTTTGGGGGTGTGGCCTTAACAGTTTTTTGCTTAGTTTGCTTTGGTGTTGGTTGCTTCCTCTTATAGGTCCTTACTTGACCTTTCTTAGGAGGTGTGGTGTTAGTTTTAGTAGTTTGAATCCTCATCCTCTGCTTCTTTGTAGGAGGTGGAGTTGTATCAGATTTAGTCTCCTAAAAATATGACTTGTGTTCATCATGCTCTTCTCTGATGGTGCCCTTTTCATCGGTTTCCTCTTGTTGTTCTTGTTCCTCCTCTGTAACCGATAGAATATTCTTGAGATTCTTAACCATCTTATCCTTTTTGTTGACAGTCATCTTTATTTTTAGGCCTATTTTTATCTTAGATCTGGCCTTTTCATAGGTTCCAAACCTTGGATGTTTGTTGTCAATAGGCTCATTGATCAAAGCTTCAATTGCATTTGTATCCTGGTCTATGTTGATTTCATAATCTAGTGGTGCTAACCAAGCTATTCTTGGTACAACCGGTTTAATGTGGGTGAAATATGTGTCCACCATAAAACATATCTCATCCCTATGTTTTTCAACAAGTTGTTCAGGGATCCTTTTTCTTTCCATAATCTTTTCCTTGAATTCAAGGAAGTATGCAGTCATGACAGATTCAAAATTGTCTCCCAGTGACTTGATTAGTTATTGATCTTTAATCTCACCGGTTTTGTAGTGTCCCACTTAAATTTTTCTACTGCGGGAAATTACTCTTGAAAATAGAAAAATATACACATGATAAGTGAACCGAACTTACATGTGTTGGTCTTTGTGGACCTGATTGTGTTCATTTTTTCATCAAGTTGTTTCAACATGATCTCACATAGATCCATCTTTATGCATTTGGTTACAATCTTGTAAGACGTGCTTACTGATGTTGCAAATATGTTGTTCAACCTTCTTTCTTGAAATATTTTATAACCAATCACACATGCACTGAACCTCAGTTCCTTGTCGGTATGGTGTTTACTTTCAAACCTCTATTGTCCCATTAAGCTTTTGTGAGTTTTGTCCTGGAGGGATGCCTGTGAGTCTTAGGCTTGTCGGTTATTGGATAACCAGTGACAGTGGGAAGGACATCCTTGGTTATTTGTTTGGGTTGATCCAACCACAACTTTTGGTCATGCAATCTGCTAAGCACCAACCTAATCCAGTCGGTCTTGAAGTCCCTCGGGAAATGTAGGGCATTAGTTATCCCTTTGAACTCTAAGTGTTTGTGCTCTTCCTTTAGGTTTCCTTTTTGCATCAAAAATCTTCTTATAAGCTTCATCCATCTCTAGATCTCCTATTTCAACGATCTTGTAGTGAATATCAGACCTAACATCTTCTATGAGCAAAAACCTAGGTGGAATTTTAGAAAATGCTCCAGTTTCATTCGGTTGCGATGCAATCTCTGGGCATATCTTATATTTGGGCTCTACAAATGTGGTATTCTTAATCACCTTAACTACATTACTTTTATCACTTTTGATCTTAGCTGTTCTTGACGTGGTTGCCATCATTTTTCAAGTTTTAGGGCTTTCTAGAAATTTAGGGCTTTCTTGAAAAATAACTATAGAGATCTTTTGGTGCCCTCGGTACTTACTTTTATCCGTGATAATGATGAATGTTTTGTATGCTGTGTGCTTAGATTGATTTTGAGGACGCTCTACTTTCTGCTCTTCAATCGCTCTTTCTTTCTTTTCAAATTGCGGGTGCAAAATGAAGTTGTCCCGTTGTCTATTTATAGCCTTTTTTCCCTAAGTCTTTGCCATAAATTCTCAATGACTTGTGGGTTCATGAATACAAAGTTTGTTAGGAAGACTTTTAAATTCATCGTCGGTGTTGACATGAAGCTTAGGACTGTCGTTAACAATTTTTCTTTTACCGACGGATATCGGTATTATGTCGTGACAACTTTTTAAGTTTTCTTTCTTATCGACGGGTATCAGGTTACATTGGTAACTTAACCATTTTATGTGTTGACCGACAATTTCCGGTAAGTGTAAACAACTCATCCATTATGTTTACCGCTGATTTTTGGTATGTGTATACTGACAGGGTTGTTTTCTCATAATTCAAACAAGTAACATAATATGCATCTTTATTATGCAAATTTTGACTATCTATGAATTTGTATAATGAAACTGATGCAAAATATGACTTGGTATAGTGCAGTTCCATACTTACTTGTTCAGCTCATGTGGGGGTGGTGATGTCACTGGATCCATTGGATGGGGTGTCACCATTTGTATTGCTTGGTCCAGCTTCATCATTTCTTGAAGCTTTTCTCCACATTTTGTCTCTAGCCCTTCGGATATCTTCAATGGCGTTTCCATTGGGATATGTGCTTGTCTTTGTCATTCAGTCTTTGCAGTCTTTCTTGAGATGACCAACTTTGTGACAATGTAAGCATGCCATTTTTGGGGTTTGACTAGCCTCTAGACCTTTTGGTCCATGCCCTCATGCAGTTTGCAGCAATGTGATCATATCTACCACATGTTGTATAGTTTTTCCACGTATTGTAGTCCCACAAATATTGATTACCAATTCTCTTTGGTTGATAGGGAGTTTCTTGAACTTTAGGCTTCCATGCTTGCTTTTTCATTTTCCAGCATTCATTAGTTGTGTGCCCATTCATCTTGCATGTAGGATAGTATTTGTCCATGTAGGTTTCCTTCTTTGGTTTTTCTATCTTAGACTTACATTCATATGCTTTATATCCTTTCTTGTTACATTTATAACAAAATCCTATGAATGAAGATGTAGATTTAGGAATACTTTTCATTTTTCCTCGGCATACATTTGATGTGTGGCCTTGCTCTCTAGAGTACTTGCATGTTAGCTTTCTTGGTCTTGGATTTTCATAGACATTCTTTGGATTTGCTTGATTTTATGATTCTCTATTTTCGGTAAAGCCTAAACTGCTGTTGTTGTTGATTCTTCATTGTCCTTCAAGAAAATCATCCATTCTTTTATTTCTCTCTTCAACCTTTCTGATAAATTCATTATGCTGTTGCTGAATTCTAACCTCATGCTTTAGTTTTTCATTTTCTTCTCTTAGTTCACCGATAATTTGTATTCTTTCAATGAGTTAAACATTCATTCTATTTGTTTCTTGACTCATAAGAATAATCTAATTTGTGAGATCATGGTGATGCTCAGCATGTCTTTGAATTTCCAACTCCTTTTCTTGTAGTTTCTCTGTAATCTTTCTCTTGTCATGAGTGGCTAGTGTTCTTTCTATTTTAGCTTGTCTAGCAGAACTCATCACATCAATCATTCTCACCATCTGGGTCTCTTGACCAATTTGCAACATCTTTATTTGCTCTGTCAGATGTTGATTGATCTCCTTCAGATTTGTGATATTCTCTTCTAATGTGTCTGATGTATTACTTGCATTGGATCCTGAAGATTCAAAGAAATCTGGAATCTCTTCTTCTTGATAATTTTTTTCATTTCTCTGAGTTTCCATACCTTTCCTCTTATACAATAGCTCTCTCATCTTGAGTCTAGCTTCTTTATACTGTTCATAGAACATCTGCATCTCAAGCTTTTTATTCTCAATATTCTTATCAAGTTTGTACTTCTCCATTGTATGATCTTTGCTCTTAAGCCTTTAATCTTTTCCAAGAAGAGACTTTTCTCTGATGCCAATTGTTGCATTAAATGGAAGTAGTATTGAGAGGGGAGGGGTGAATCAATACCTCTAAAACTTTTAACTCTTTTCGCCATTCATCATTAGTAATCATTCATTACTATATTACTGAACATTACTATTTTTGATTAAGGAAAATAGGTTTTGATGGGTTCCTAAAACCCTACAGAGCTATATATAAAAAACCTAGAGCATATAAATGTTAAGTATCAACCAGAATGAAACAGGCAGTCCAAACAAAATAGTCCCAGTAAATATAGAAAGCCAGGGACAAAACCCCTAAAAAACTAGGAAAATAAAACCAGGGGCGCAAATCAGGCAATGTCTCTGAGAATCTTAGCAGCATGCATCTCCAGCTCGGTCATTCTACCCGTAGCTTCTTTTAGGTCAGCCAACTCTTTATCAAATTCCTAGTTTTCCATCTTCTTAGTGGCCTCTCTTATCCTCTTCTTATTTCCCTCTTCTGGTAGCTTCTCCCTGTCAGTATTCAGTGGCTGATACTCCTTATTCCCTCTTTGCTCTTCAAATTTGTCAATGATCACCTTAATATTATCATTTGAAGCCTTTAGTATATTGTAGCTTTGCTCAACTATTTTGACCATTGAGTCTTCAATGCTTTTGACTCTTTTCTTCAGCTCATTCACTCTGCTATCTAGCTCCCTGTCCTCCGCAATGTTCTTGTTATTGTTAATTATGTTATCTTTCTCCATCCTGTCCATTCTTTTTTTCAGCTCATAGATTTCGTAGAAGGTCCATTTCGTGGTTCTGTAGCTATCAATGACACTATTTTTTGCATTGTTCATCACGTCCATATGAGGATCCTCCCTTGCATTGTCACTAAGAATCACCAAAGCTGGATCAATTAACTCTTCCATCTAGATTTTTCCCTCCTTGTTCTCCTTAACCAAAGTCCTAACCATTTCTCTCTTTATCCTCATTTTAGCAGAGACCATGTCAAAATTCCTCCAAACAAATTTATTGTTTTTGACAGTAATGCTGCAGGTGTAATGATCTTCTCCATATTCTACAAAATTGTGACTCTGATCATCCTCCTCATTCCCCCTCCCCTGAATATCCTCTTTCCCGTCTCTCTCCTCTTGTATATTTTCCTGACTATCCTGCCTCTCCTCTTGGGTTTCCTCCTTAATCTAATTCCCTCTTTTGAACCTCGTTTCCCTCTTCCATGAGATTGCCTCCTCATTCGGAGCCAACAATTTGAATGTTATCTTCCTCTTTACTTCTGTCTTCCCCTACTTCACGCCTTGTTTCATTTTTCCCTCTTCTCCAGAACTCTCATTCTCCATTTCCATCCCATCCTCATTTTTGTTGTACTCTCTGTCAGAGGAGATCTCAATGTGCTATTTTAAAGACTCCATTTTAACTCTTTTCTTCCCCTTCTTCGTCTGTAGAGACTCTTCCTCCTCAGTTTTAGAGTGCATATCTTGGCTGTCCTCGGTATCAGAGGGGACATAATCATCACCCGAACCCTCCTCAGATTCATTATTTCCCTCCTCCATACATTTAATTTCCTTCCCCATAGTTTGAGCTTTAAAGTACACATAAATTAACAACAATAAACCCTCATGGAAAGATGGGTTGCTGATGTGTTTCTCCTTATAGTCATTAATATTTTCATTGATGGATGAATATAGGAAGAAAAGGATGGATATCTTTTCCCCGTACTTGAAATGGTTGAGTAGCACAAAGTGGTGAGTGCTGATGCGGTCGAATCTTGTATCCAGAGAGATGAATTTGATAATAGCCCACAACACGAATCTCTACAATAGCTTGATTGAGCTCGGCTAGTAGAAAGTGACCTTCTTCACAAGTGCTTTCTTTTCCTCCGCATTTTTAACAAAATCCGTCAGAGCTTGACTCGAAATCTTCCTATCCCTATAAAATTTCTTCCCAATGATGGGTATACCAGTCACAGCCGACATAATTTCCTCTGTCACCATAAAATCCACCCCATCAATTTTCACCTGCCCTTCATTCCAACTTTTCACCATCATCTTCGTAAATATGGGCTTCCACCCATGAAGATGCTCAATGAAGGTAGTCACTTCACCCTTTTTCAAAATCTCCCAAACCTTGGATCTTCGTCGCTATTTTTCAGTTTCCTTCTCCGGTTCCCTCCTATGCCTTTCACCCACCATCTCTGCAATTTCTTTGCCTCCTCTATTTCTGGTATAATTCCCACTAAAATCCCTCTATATCCAAGTGATATTGAGTTGATGTTTTGAGAGTCTTCTTTTGCCTCGTGAATGCTATAATCAATTTTATGCCTCCAAGTGTGCCGACGAGACCATAAAATGATAATACCTCCGCCTCTCCCATACTTGCACATCATTTGGTGATTCTTCCCCCATCTGTCATAACTCTTCATAATTATCATTTAATAACTCTGAGTATGCCCGGAACACAATCACTTTCAATCAGACCTAAGATTTATGGCAATAAATTATTCCCGTCATTCCACCTTTTAGCTCCCTCACTCTTGACTCCCATATTTTCCAGCCTGTCTACCACCTGGTTGGCTTCCCGGTATTCGTGTGCCACATGGACGTGATCAAATGTTTTGAGGATTTGTCTGGACTCCCAAATTATGTTCTCAATTTTCCACGCATGCTTGTTCTTTTCATTTAAGCAATCTATGATGTTCTTTGAATCCCCTTCTAACCACAAATTCTTGATCCACATTTCCCAGGCTAGCATTAAGGTGTGGTGTGCTGCACTCGCCTCAGAATAATGGTTGGTTTGTGACCCCAGGGGGAAAATATAGAAGCAATGCCTTTTCCATGTGAGTTCCTTATGATTCCTCCCACACCAGCCATCCCAGGGTTGTCCTTTGCAGCCCCGTTGAAATTAGCTTTGAACCACCCTTCCGGCGGTAACGTCCATCTGCAATCCATTCTCTTTTTGGTATTATTGGGTCCATTATTGTGAAGTGGACTGATAACTTTGCTATAAGTGTAGTTTTCCAGGAGGGAATTTGATATTTTGTGGGCAACATACTTAGCAAAGGTATCCTTTTCCCTAAATATCTTGTTATTTCACTCCTTCCACACTCCCCAACATATGTGTGGCATTGCCCAAGGCCATAGATAATGACCTCTCAACCCCTGATTCCATTGGTCAAAGAGCTCAAGAGTAGTACTGGGGAAACACTAGGATGTCTCAAAAAAATACAAGAAATGATGCCATATTTGTTTGGTGAAGTCACAGTGGATAAACAAGTGGTCCACATTCTCACTTTGATTTTTGCATAGAATACATCTATTAAGAATGTGTTGTCCTCTCTTTATTAGGTTATCCATAGTCAAATACGATTTTGGAGCATTGTCAAGAAAAAGATGTTGATCTTAGGGATAATACCAGGATACCAGGCCTTGGCCCATATGGGGATAGTATCAATGTGTTGCATGGTTTCATATCCCGAAGCCACCATGTAGATACCATCACTAGTTTCCCCCCAAACAATAACATCTTCATTGAGAGAGAGGGGTGTGTGACCAATTTGACCATAAGAGGTTTAAGGTCCTGGGACACCTCGGTTAGGTTCACCCATTCATTGTTGATTTTGTAGTCACTGACTCTACTGGCATATATTTCAATGCAATATTCAGCCCATCTATTATAAGGCTCCAAGTTCCATAAAGGACCCTGTCTGAGCCAATCATCATGCCAAAAGTTGACATCCTTGCCATTGCCTAATTTCCATCTTTCTTTTACAGTCACTATACCCTTAGTCCACAGAATGCCATTCCATATGTAGGATCCCTTCGGGTCCAATTCTCTACTGATGAACTGTTTGAAGGTTATGTTTGCTGCATATTTATCCTTCATAATATCCCTCCATTCCCTTGTTGAGTTGAAAATTCTCCAAATCTATTTAGCTTGCAGAGCTTTGTTGAATTGCTTTAGATTCTTGATGCCCAGCCCTCCATGTTTTTTTGGATTGCATATGGTATCCCAAGCCACTAGTGGGTACTTCTTGTTTCCTTCTTTGTCGGTCCATAAGAGCTTTCTTTGAATTGCTTCCAGAGAGTTCGCCACCTTAGCAGGTATAGAGAAGAGGGTTAGAGCATAAGTAGGGAGGTTCTGGAGAGTAGATTGTATCAGTATCACTTTTCCTACCTGACTCAGGGTGATACCCTTCCATCCCACCAATTTTCTATTGAATCTATCAATAAGGCCTCCCTAGAAGGACTCAGCTGGTTTGGTTTTGAGTGGAAGACCTAAATAGGAAGCGGGAAAGGAACCAAAACCACAACCCAAAATGCTAGCCATTTTCCTTTGTCTATCCATGGGTGTATTAATGAAGAACATCGAGCTCTTGTTCCAGTTAATAAGTTGACCCATATAATTGGAGTAAGAATTAAGGATTTTCTTAACATTTCTAGCTTCTTTCACTGATGATTCACCACCCAATATGGTATTATCCATGAATTGCTGGTGGGTAAAAGTGAAAGGGCCTGAAGAAGGTTTTAGCCAATGATTAGACCCCTTCTCCTATTATCATGGATAAGCCTTCCCAAGCACTCATCCAAAATGATGAAGAGAATCGGGGAGAGGGGGTCCCCTTTCCTACGACCCCTAGAAGATTTGAAGAAGTCTGAAGGAGAGCCATTCACCAAAACCGTGAAGGATGGGTGGAAATCAGATGTGAAATAATCTTTATTACCTTGTCATTGAAGCCAAAATCCCCCAAAATGTTACTCAAGAAGATCCAATCAACCCTGTCATATGCCTTGGAGAGGTCTAGTTTAAGAAGGAATCCTTCCCATTTTCCCTCCTCCAAAGAGTGAATCACCTCATGCACTGCCATGATATAGTCCAAAATTTGTCTACCAGGGACAAAACCCATTTGCTGGGGGGCAATTAAAATTGGGAGGATTTTAAGCAGTCTAATAATTAATACTTTGGAGATTATCTTATAAAATGAGTTACACATACTAATTGGTCTAAAGCTATCAAAAGAATCCACACCTAGAATTTTCAGGATGAGGACAAGAAAGGTGGCATTGATCTCTTTAAGAAGGCTCTTAGCTCCAAAAAATTCCTGGACAACTTTAACAATGTCATCTTTGATAACATCCCAGTACATCTGGAAAAAGAAAGAAGGGAAACCGTTTGGGCCAGGGTATTTTTCCGCAGGTCATGAAAAATTAGCTTTATGGATTTCCTCCTGATCTGAGATGGCCATCATATCCTTATTCTATCTTTCCATGATCACTGTAGGTATAGTTTGAAGAATAACCTCCTAGTCATCCTCTTTCAGGTTATGCTCTTTAGTAAGGATTTGTGAGAAGTACCTAATAGCCTCATTTGCAATCTCATTGTCATCCTCCAAAGTTAAATCCCCTTTCTTAATGGCACTGATTCTTTTAGCCATCATGTGTTTCATAGTAGATAGGTGAAAGAAGTGAGAGTTTTTGTCCCCCTCTTTCAACCACACCAATCTTGACCTCTGCCTCTAGAACATTTCCTCTTTTCTTACAATGTTGTGAAGATTAGCCAGAATGGATTTTTCAGCACTAATTCTGTCTACATCATATCCTTGGTTTTGGATCTCTTCTTGAATCCCTACAAGCTCTGAATTAATCTTGTCTTTAGTCTGAAATATATTGCCAAAGTCTCTTTTGTTCCATTTTCTAATCTTTATTTTAATGTTCTTGAGCTTCTTAGCCACCCTATACATCGTCGTACCATCCACATCTATTCTCCACCACTCCTTTATCTTATTGTGGAGGTTGGGGTGGGTAGTCCACATCCTCTCAAATCTGAAGGGGAAGGCCTTTTTCTTATTGTGATTGTCCAAGTTGAGAAAGATAGGAGAGTGGTCAAAACTGAATCTCTCCATGGAAGATAGGTGACTATGATACTATTGCATCTAGTCCATATATATGAGGGCTCTATCAAGGCGTATCTGAATGCACTCTGAGCCAGCTCTCCTATTCGACCATGTAAATTTACCCCCTCCTAAATCCACATCAATGAGAGCCAGATCATTGATCAAATTACCTAGTAGCTGACTACTCTCTAGGTCAGGGGGCAGACCCCCAAATTTCTCAGATTCCTTAAGTGGGGTGTTGAAATCACCCATGATAATGGCTTTAGGATCCATTATTTTAGCGAACAAAAATTGCAGATGGTCCCAGAAAACTCTCCTGCTATTCTTAGTGTTTGGAGCATAAATGTTCATTACAGCCCAGCTCTCCTGGTCTTTTAGGTTATTGAATTGAATAAGTAAGATGTTGCCTTCATCAAAAATGATATGAGCATTGAGATTATCCTTCCATAACACCAGTAAGCCTCTAGAGTCTCCCTCTGAGTCAGTAGCAGCAGTCCTCATACCTTTGCCAAAGGAAATGCTTTCTACTTTTTCTTTTTTCATTTTAGTTTCTTGTATCAAACAAATATCTAGTCTATGGTCCCTTATCATATTCCTAATAATTTCTTGTTTGTGGACTCCATTTAGCCCACAAATGTTCCATGATATGACCTTCATGATTTCTTATAAGACTCCTAGATGGTCCTCTGATAACCATCCACAATATTTCTTTTTGCTTCTTCCTCTCTGATTTGATTCACACTCTTCCGCCGTGGTGTGTTAGCATTGCTCCCTGTGTCTGCTTTGGCTCTTCTTCTTGTTGCTGCAGGAGAGGCAAGAGATGGATCCTTTCTATTTTTCTTTTTCACTATTATCCATGGTCCCACATTCTCATCTTTGGAGACATCTTTGTAGCTATCGAACAGGGCTTCCATTCTTGAGATTTGACCAGGAGTGGTAGATGATACCATTTCCAGGAATCGGCTAATCTTCCCTGGAGAAATATAATTGCTTCTACTAAAATTAGATTCTTGGGAGAGGATTGGGCCCTGTCCCCCCTTGTGCTTCCCATCTTCCTATGAATTTGGAACAAAGGAGAGAACATTGTTGTCTTCACCTATGATCTCCCCCTCTTCTGGGTTCTCCAGGCCTCCTTTGTCTCCAATCCCATATTCCTTAGCTGGATGTGTTGGGCTTGCCAAGTCCCCTTCCCTCTCCCTACATTTTTCTAGCTATCCCTTGCTCTCCCCTTTAGTTGGTATGGACCCTTCAGACACCAGTTGATCTAGCTGAAGTTCCAGACTATCAGTTATCATCTCCCCTTGTGGATTCTACTTTTTGGATACAAGATTCATTTCATTTGAGGGTTTCTCCTTCTATAACTTCTTGGTGTAGTTAAGAACCTTAATCAGAGGCTATATCTCCAGCCTCTTTCCTTTTTTTATTTTCTCCTTTCGATCTTTTTCCTTCTCAATGACTATTGGGCACCTTTTGATCAAACATTACTGTTGTTCTTTCTTATACATGTAGTATTAATTCATAATCTTTAATTTTTTGAAACATTCATAGAAACATTCATGAAATTAATAAACACATAACGCAAGATATGATATCACAGAAAACTCCTGTTAGGAAGTAAAACCTGCAGTGGGGATGGCACCCACAAAACTTCACTATCCGCAGAATGGAAAGGAGCTGGTAAAAGCTTACAATTGACCACTTCTGATGATATACCCTGTTAGGAGTATTAAGGTGGAGAAATGTTAAGATCTTCTCTATCAAGAGCTTTAGCAACATTGATTTAAGTGTGCACTCAGTTAAGAGATTTACAATAGGACTGTTAAGTCCACCTTTCTTGAAAGGATTTCTTATGTGTACCACACTTGTCAGAATGAGTACATATGATTGACCTGACTGTATGCAATCTACAATTTCTAATTATAGATCCATTAAATCTCTCATAATAATAATATCACCTTAAGTGACTGATTAATACCTTTCTCTGGTCATCGGTAGCCTGTGTTCTTGTTCTTGAAACTGATTTGATTCTTTTCTGTCCTTCTGCATGAATTTTCTTGTCTGGTCTCTAGATGCTCTCCGTGGCTACAATCTTTATTGAACAAAAACTATTCTCAATAGATTGAGCATCTATTTATATAAGTATTTTACCTATCTTTGAATCATGCATTACAATGATAACTCTTAGATCTAAGGTTTACAACTTGACCTTGATCTTTATTTTGCATGTTTTAAATCGGTAAAACTAATTAAAACAATACTAAATACATTGCTTCCTCCGCACATAATGGATTTAAAAACAAATCAAGAAGCTATAAATACAACTTCAGTGATTTATCTGACGTGGAAAGTCAGATCTACATTTTGCGGGATGTAACTGACTCTCGATTCTTGGTTGTCGGGCTGAACTGAAAGTCTGTCGCCGTTCCTTTGTTGAACTGATTGTCAGGTTCCCTTCATCTATCGGGTTCCACTTTATGTTGTTCTGTTGGGTTGCGCTATTGTTACTCATCGGGTTTCATTAACCTTTTTGTCATCAGATAACACTAAAAAGTGTTTGTCAGGATGCTTTGAACTTTGCAGTATCAGGTAACCTTGGCATCGAGTAGTGCTGTGCCCTGTCTGTCGGTGTAGTGTAAATCAATGGTGTAGATCATGTTTTTCCTTGTGTATACTAATGAAAAAATATAATGCCTTCAATACAATACTAGTATGATTCATGCTCATAGTTTGGACATTATTAATTTGGGCCAACTCCATGTTTGTATTAGTCATAACTTTAGCTAAACCCAAACCCCTAACCAATTTTGTGGCTTGAATTTCCAGATTGAACTCCTTAATTCTATTGATCCATAGACATCTTTTTCCAGTAACTTCTTATTGAGACAATATACCCTTCACTATTCCATGTGGAAAATAAGCAGTTACTTTTGCACAAACTAAATAAGGTCTGAAAACCTTGACTGCTTTGACCAAAGCATAAGCCTTCATCTCCATTATCTCATAATTAAGTTTTGCTTCCTGTAGAGACTTACTAAAAAATATGATGGGGTGCTGAAACCCTTCATTATCCTTCTGCAATAGCACTGCAACAATAGTATGAAATGAAGCAAAAGAAAACATAGAGAAAAGTTTTTCATAATCAGGGGATTTCAAAACTGGTGCTTATCAAAAGCCAACTGAGCCTCCTTGTCCCAATCAAACTTAGCATTTTTCTTTAACAATTTGATTATGGGTTTCACAATCTCTGCAAAGTTAGTAATGAATCTTCTCACAAAGTTTACCTTTCTCAGAAAATACTATACACCCTTGATATTTTTGGGAGGAAAAACTTTGTTAATAACCTCTAACCTCTCAGGGTCAATTCTTACCCCTTCTTTTGACACTATGTGTCCCAATAATTTACCCTCCATCATAGAAAAATGACATTTCTTCGGGTTCATTGAAATTCTATACTCCAAAGCCTTAACAAAAATATTCTCCAAATGTTTGCAATGATTCTCAACCCTTTTGGAGTATGCAGTCAAATCATCTTGATATATTACCATAATTATATTTATAAATTCTTTGAAAGCCACATCCATAGCTCTTTGGAAAGTGGCTCCTACATTCATCAAGCCAAATGGAATCCTCACATAAACATATGTACCCCATAGGGTAGTAAATGTTGTTTTGAATTGTTTAGATTCTTGAACCAACACCTGGTTGTAACCAGAAAATCCATCCATCATGGATAAAAGTTCACGACCTGTAACCCTTTGTAACATTGCCTCCATATTTGGCAGAGAATAATTATCTTTTAAAGAGGCTACATTCAAGTTTATGAAATATACACACAACCTGATATCACCAATATTTTTTTTAAATGGTACCAGATTGGATACCCAAGAAGAATGCCAGATTGGCTTTATTATTCCAACATCTCTGAGTTTTGTCAACTCTTGTTGCATTTTGAGGGCCAACAAGGGATTGATTGGCCTTTGTTTTTTCCTAAAAGGCTTAACATCAATTTTTAATGGGAATTCAGGTTGGAAAAGATCCTCCTTATAAGCCTTGAGGTCTTCATAAGACCAAGCAAAAACATGCTTATATCTTTTCAGTAAGTTAATCAAATTTGTTCTCACATGAGGTGCCAACCTTTTTCCAATATATACCAGCTTAGGATCACACTCTGATCCTAGGTTTATCTCATCAAATTCATCCATCTTGCTTTAATATTTTTGACACATATGATTGTCATTGTCATTTAACAGTCCTTCCAATTGGGTTAACCCTTGGGGATTTCATTTTTCTGTACTGCACAATTTCATTGCCAAATATAGTCTCTTTTCCATCAACAACATTCACCAAATTATTATAGTTAATGTTTTGGCCTTCATAGTTTTCTAGACATTGAATGAATGTAAGGATATCATCATCAATCTCAAATACATTCCAATTATATATGTTATCAGGGATAACATGCCTAGTTTTGGTCTCTATAATAGAAACTCCTGTTAATGTCAGGTCATCATTTTTCATAGCAATAGTAGCCAAGAAATTTGCCATGATATTTTTGGATCTCTCTATCCACTCAATGGAGAATGCATCAAAAAATTCAATACTATCACAAACAACATACTTATATTGTTTCAACCTATCATTCTTGGTAGCATATTTTGATCTGACTTGAGATATGACTAATTATGAATCTCCAAAAACCCTTAATAACTTAATACCATGCTTAATTGCAATTTCTAACCTGAATAATAATGCTTCATATTCAGCTGTATTATTCGTACATTGGAAATCCAACAAAAAAGAATACATGAATGTCATACCTGATAGAGATATAAATGAAACACCAGCTCATGATCCTTCTTTTGAGTAGGCTCCATCAAAGTTCATTTGCCACAATCCATGCTGTTGTAATTCCAATTCTTCTATTACAAGGTCAGTATTTCTTAATTGAGGATGAATCTTTTCAATTCTAAAATTCTGCACATCCATATCCACAAAATAATTCAGCATGTTTGGGTCAACCTTTTCAACTAATACTGGAGCCCTAGGCTCTCAAAATAGTTTGGCCTCATTTCCATTTATAGAAATGGTAGCAAAGGACAAATCCAACTGTACATGTCCTCTAACCGCTACAGTCCACTACCTTGATAACAACATTCCATAGTGAGGTTGAGTGTCTACCACCACAATATCCATTCTGAAAATAACCTCTAGGAATGTAGCAAGCTTGACCTCAACTCCTTTCAGATTTCCAATCACTAGAACTTCCCGGTTATCCATAGCATAACATCTACCAAAATAAGTGTCAAATTTTAAGCCCAATTCTTTTATCACATTATAGGGCATTACATTAGCAGTAGCCCTAAAATCTATCATACAATTTTTCAATAACATATTATTTACAAGCAATCTTACATAAAAGGGATCAATTTGGGAAGGCTCCTGGGTGATTATACTTCCAACACATATTTGGGATTCATTTTGTTCTTCTTGCTTTTATCTTGACTCACAATTTAAAGCATTTGTATAAGGTATATCAGTTAAATTTGAAAGCAATGAGAAAGCAACTTCTCAGTTTTCTTTTATCTTCAATGTCTCAACTAAGGGGACATACACTTTCATTTGAGATAAAGCTTGTTTCATGTCAAAATTTGGAAAACTTAGAACAACTTCAGAAGAAATTTTTCTTCTACTCTCCTTGGGTTGTCTTGTCTTTTGTTCATTTGTAGGGGTAACTTTATCTCCCCTGATATGAGTCTCTTTAGATTATTCTTTATCTGTCTTTTTTTTTATCTACATCTTGAGTAGACCCTTCATTTGAGACCTCTATGATAAATAATGAACCAGGCTGGCTTTCACCTTGATCAACTTGTTTGTTTTGAAGGTGGTATGAAATTATCGCCTGAGCCACCGCAAAAATAGTAAGAGATCTTACCTCCTCATCACTAAGTCTTCTAATATGAACACGTTCTAAGTTAGTATTTGCAACATTTATTGTGAATTGCACATTTTATTCTGACTCATCTTTTGATTCACCATTATCATCTTTAATAGTAAATGCACACATTTTCACTGAAGGCCTTTTATCACTTTGGCCCTCTTCTGTCCCAACATTCTCATGTGATTTTGTCAAAACTTGAGTCACTGCACATTGGAAAGGGGAATGGGGCATATTGCAAGCCATACACCAGGGAGTGTTTTCTAGATTGTGTGTACTGTTGTTTTTCAATGGATCAGGCACATCTCTATTTTTTACATCATTTGATTCTTCTGGCACAGGCTTACCATCTTTCCAATTAGTCTTCTAAGGAAAGTCATGTAGCCTATAAGAATTCTCATGCTGTTGATATTTCTATCTATTATTTTGAAACCCCTTTTCATTTTTATCTACCTTAGCAGCAAGGTCTTTCACCACATTTACCAGTGCATCTATCTTATCCTCATCTTTGGAATTTTTAGTGGGCTATCCTTTTGACTCTTTCCAGAGTCTAGTATCATCCCTCTTTCCAAGATTTCCAGAAGCTCTCCTATTACTCTCTATGTTTATGGCCAATTTATATGCATCCCTACTGGTATTAGGATCTTTATCCCTCAACAAGTAAGCTATCTTTCCATCCAAAGCATTGCAATATGTGGTGAGACAAACATTCTCGTCCACTCTCAATACTTAGAATAGTTTATACATAGCCTTCTAAAATCTTATGTTGAACTCGACTATGCTCTCATTTGGAAACTTCTTCATGTTGTTGAATTCATTCAACATGAAACCAAAATTTATCTTGTCACCATATTTCTCTTTGAAACATATAAAAAACTCATCCCATGAATAGATACTATTATCAAGAAATCTGCGGTACCAATCTCTTGCATCCTCAATTAATGACTGCACAACAACTCCATCACAACATCCTCATTTTCAATTTCATAATCATTCATCTTATTAGAGAATAATTTTAGATGCTCTTCACTTGTTATAGCATTATTTCCACTGAATTTGGGGATCCTACCTCTAACCTCATTAGGGATAACATTTGGTTGGCCCGGGATACCATCAAAAAATAATTGCCTATATCTCTCCAAATGAATAGGCCTTCTTTGAAAATTCATGCCAAGGTTATGGCCACTACTACCAAAGCCTACATTTTGATGACCAGGAGTACCACCTACTCCACTTCCTCCTGAATGTACTGCAAGGCCTTGAGTTGCACCCAATATCTAGGCATTTGCATTAACACTAGTATTTTGAATCTTGGAAGTATACCCAGGCATGCTTTGAGCAGCTGAAAGACTATTAATTGTCAAATTGGTGCGAGTGGAGGAATTTAAGAAAGAAATATTTCTTCTCATTTCTATAGAGGCAACTTCTAATTCTTCCTTTTCCAACTTCTTAGAAATATCATCTTTTGCCTTCCTAGCACTTTCCAGCTCCATACCAAGTGAGAAAAGATTATGAGATATTTCTTCTTCAATTTTAGGTTTAGAAAATTGTATGCCAGTAATTTTTTATTTTCCTCTATCAACACTTGTTTGTCTGGCATTGGTTTCTAGCGTTTCTTGTAAAGAGGTTTGAACCTTAGGAGGCTTCTGATTTTCATAAGTAAGAACTTGCCTCAATACAGGCCCTTATCTTCAAGATCATTTTTCTTCAACAAGTGTTCTCTCTCTTGACACTCTTTTCTCAGGATATTCACATCACCCAAAAGTTCCTTATTCAAACCATGGAATCCCTCTTTGAACCCTGATTTGAAAATTTCAATTGGGAAACCCTTTTTTCAAACCTTTTCTCTCAATGATAGCATTTATAATATGCTCTTCTCTACTTTTATCATTTCTCTTCTTGATAAGCCTTTGTTCTTTCAATTCTTTCTTCAATAGGTCATTTTTCCTAAGGACTTCTTCTATATCAGAACTTGAGGAGTCATATATATTCATGAAATCATCCTTCCTTTGGTCTTCCACTCACTCATAAGGGCTATCTATTGAACTTGGAGAAGAATTCCCCATGCATTGGACTGGTGTTACCCCCTTTTGTTCTGATACACTTTCTGGTGTAGGGGTACCAAACAAATCATCAAAATAACCCATAGTGCTAGATTCAAAATTCAAGGGTACATTAATATCTTTCTCTAGGATAGTACCTAGGGGTTGACTTGGACCTACAGACCTAGGTTTCCAGGAAGAATTATTATGAGATTCTCCCTTCCTAGAATAATTTCTTCTTGGAGATTTACGAATATCACCCTCTAATACAACTTCAAGGCTTTCCTTTATGTATGCCTTTGTATTCTTCATCCTACCCAAAATGAAATCTCACAACACTTGATCTGATAATGTTCCCCTTAGAAACACTTTAACCAATTACACTGAGTCACCACCCAAACCTTGTTGGGAATAAAAATAATGAGACTTCACTTTGAAAATAACAGTAAAGAATACGATAATGAGGTACAACATACAACTTGTGATTTCAAAACTAGATTTCAAGGGTTTAACATACATGAAACAAGAGTTTAAAACTAACCTTTAAACACATTTCTTCCTTGAAATTCCCTAGTAGAGTTTCCATTTTCTGTTAGTTCCTTTTCTTGCATACACATAAAATACTTGTAATAAGCTCGCTCTATTTTCCCATACACTAATCAAGCAAGAAATAGAAGAACAAAAACAAGGTTTTTATACCCTATACACTTTGAGTTCCACAAACTTAGGTGTGTTTACCCTTTCTTACTTGGAATAATCAAATAACAACATCATTCTAGAAAGCGTTTAGTTAAATTACACTTAACTTTTGTAACATTTATTTGACAATCTAGAATAGAATAACAAAGATAAATTCAGTAATGATAGTCATCCACTCCAAATGAACAACATACCCGTGCTTTATCCTAGGGCATACAGTAACTCTAAACATTCATAACCATTTTCCATAAACATAAACCAAAAACACCTATAGATCTGAAATAGAAGATATATATACCTTATATATCAATTTCTCATACATATGCTGAGAAAATCATCAAATTCATTACAAACTCCAAGTTTCACCAAAATAATCTTAAGGAAACTTATTTCTCTCCTTGAGAGAAACCCTAAAATGACTTTACAATCTGCCTAACAAACATATAAATTGAACAATCCTTAATTATTCAATCTAAGAAAAACTTAGATTATAGAAATAAGGACTATTACTCATCAAAGTTCAGAAACTGTTGATGGATTTGTATTTGTATTCATATAAAAATAAAGCTTTTACATTCAACAATGTACTTCAAAACCCTTATCAAATTATAGGTTCCAAACCAGAGTTTTTTATAATTCTATTATACTTCAAAAGAAAAATGTCTATCCTTTTCCCAGTAGTCTTGGAATCCTTTTATAACTAAGGATGAAACAAGCTTCAGACTACATGGGAAGATTACAAAATCTTACAACAACTTAATTACAAAAAAATAACCACTTTAAAAACAAAACACAGGTGGCAAAAGGAACTTCAAAGCCAAACAAAAGTTGTTGTTGCTCTGAAGATATCTGCTCATCCTTTCAACTTAGCCTCCCACCTATTTACCTCCTTGTCAGTTGGCCAACCAAAATATTTTTCTTTTTCTAGCTTGGCCAAGGTTTCTATCCACCTGGCATCTAAGATCATCTTTGCCTCAACAAAAAATTTAGTCATGTCCACCTTGAATTTAAACAGGCTATCAATCAAATCATTGCAGTAAGCAACATCTATATGCTTTTCCAAGTGTTTATTCACATCATCCGCCTTCCAAATTTCATCAAATTCTTTTTCCCATTCTGATCGTGGCTTTAAAACATTAGTATCATCATAACTTTTAGGGATAAGTGCATGGAATTGGTTACCAAACAACTGCAATTTATTACCGATCAACTCATCCTTCCCATTGAAGAAAGACTAGGAAGTATTCATCTCCTTTACCATTTCAGTGGTCTCTGAGATCTTGCAGGGAAGTCATCACTATATAGCATTGCAGTATTCAATTTTTCCATTAGTCTAGTCCTTCTTGACCATGTTCTTAAAGTAGGCTCAAGAAATACAATGAACCCAACAACAGTCTTGCAAGCATCCTGGATCGACTCATGCATTGCATGCACCAGTGAAGTATTTTGTTTTAAAACACCCACCCAATGTTGTAGTATGGAAAAGACTATAGAAACAATAGTTTCACTTTTTTTTTCTTTCAAGGGTTCCTTTGTTTGGCCTTCATATTCTCCTAGATCACCCTGGGTCTCTGTAGATGCATCTACCCTATCTTTCATAGCCACCTGGGGGATTTCACTTGTCTGTTTTTCCTCCAGCTCTTTCTTCAGTTCCTCTACTTTATCTTCCAAGGCATTTTTCTGTATCATAACTTCCTCATGCTTTTTAGCCAATGCAATCATCTAACTAAAATTTTGCTCACATCTCTTGGACAAATCCTTTGTTTTAGCCAAGTTCATAAATGAAACTTGCGTCATTAAATGAGCGATTTCTGTGTCACTGGTGTTTTGTAAATTCCATATCATCCTATCTTCCTTATTTTATTCTCTTATATTCAAAACCAGAGGTTTTTGTGTGGCAAGGGCAATGGACCAAATGTCCAAAGTCTTAGACTTGGGATCAAAATCTGATTCTCTTAATACATCATTTATTTCAAACTCAAACTTAAACATGGTGTTCTCCTACTTTTTGATTTGGTCAATAATGAAAGTAGACTGCAAATCCCAATCAGGCATCAATAATATCCCACTATTCTACACCAAGAACCTAGCCTATTCAATAGTGATCAATTCACTCTCAAGGTCATACTCTTGGAGTGTCTTTAGAATCTCCTCATTTTTCTCTTCTCCTCCTTCCCCTGTTATGAGGTTCTTCCTGAACTCCCTCTGTTTCATCTTTATTAGAAAATTTTTGAGCTCATTTGATTTGAAAAATTCATCCTCTTTCACGAATTCACTTGCCATCATCATTCTTTCATCCACCTCTGTACTCAAAATCATTTCATTTTCTCCCTCCCCTTCATCTTTTGGCACAACCTGCAATTTGGTTCTAATTCTTTTGAAATATTTTCCATGTTTTGTTACCACAACCTTAGCCATGATTTTTCTCACCTCAAAAGCCTTGTCCTCTATTTTCTGTTTCTTATTAGGTGGTTCTCTATCAGAAGTAGCCTCTTCCCCAACCTCTTCATCTTCTTCCCATTGTTCTGACTGTTCTCTATTATGCAAGGCCAATGTGCCTGGGGATCCTTGGGGTTGTGCATCTTCATCGTAGTTTCATTCTAGCATATTTTCAATTCTTTGGAGATAGGGAGTATTAGGAAAGAATCTAGAGAATGTACTGTCTGATCCTTTCCATTAAACTTTTACTCTCATAAGATCCTTCCATTTTCTTCTTCTTTCCCGAACCTCAACTCTGTCCATCTTATTTCTCACAATGTCTTCATCATCTAGACTCTCATGATCTATCACATTTTCCCAGGGAGTTATATCTTTCAAAGCTATCTTAATGAACCTCTCTGGGTCACAGAACCGTGATACTGTAGTTGACATTCTATATTGCTTCAAAAAACCATTAACTTTCTCAAAAGCCTTCTTTCCTATAGAAAAAGCAAATGCCACCCATAACCTAGGGCTAAAAGTATCCTTCCTATGTCCTTCTAAAAACTCCTTATCTACCCAAGTTATCTGCCAAATGAATTCTATGAAAGAAATTCTGAGTGGGAAAAATTTAGGGAGAATGTGTGGTGGATGAGAGGATCCATTAAGCCTAATAACAATGAATTGATCAAAATATAAAATTCACCACAATTTTAACCGACTGACCAATTTTGAATGAAATTCCAAGGTCTCAATAACCTTCTAAGATTTATGGACAATCTTTCCCTTTTAACTCCCAACATATCTAAAATTTGAGCAACAATCCAATTTTGAAAATAGACAAAAGAAGAATGTGATTAAGAACTATCCCATACCTAAGTCCATCTTTGTATTGACATCTCAATCCCATACTCTGAGTCATATAATTCTAACTCTTTATCCATGGATGTCTTGTTATAGTATAGATTCAAAAACATCAAGTGGGAATAGTGTTTAAAAGTAGGTACAAGAATAGTTCCTTGCTGAATCTCCACCAATGCATTATGTATGACATCAACCACATAACCCACATAATCATAGTCTATATTTACCTCTAGATTTTGAATGTCCATGACCATCATTAACAGGTTGACAGGTGTAGTTGAATCTCAATCAAAGCCCAAAACCTTACTCAACCTATACACCATGCACTTTATGTAATTGTGAAAAAATGACAAATCAAATGGTGGCTATATGTTATCAGGAACTGCAACCAAATTTTGGTCCATCCTAGGCATATATCTCAGAATTTTATGCCTCTTTATCAAGTTCTCCAGCTTCTCATAATCAACAATTATCTTGTCTAGATAGATCTCAGTGCATATAACACTAGAAATATTGAAAAACTATGCAATAGTTCTTATGTCTATGGCTAGTAGGGCTTCCTTGTTTCTCTTCCTAATTACTCTAGCCACATGACAATAGCTTTTAGCCAATTATTTAATCAAATCCACATTAACGAATACATGAAGCACAATCAATTTGGCCATGTTCATGTTCTACAAATTTCTTATAGGGACTGACTTAGCCCTATTATTCCAAAAATAATGAAACAAAGTGTAACCAAAGTAGTTCAGAGTGACCCGATTTCTGCATTGGCACCATTTGTCTTTCCATTCCATCCAATTTGCATTGGAATTTCCCAGTAATAGCTCTGCAAATTCATCAGTATATTTTGTCACCATAACTATTTTCTTTCTAGACCCCTTTGAATTCGCTCTTGAAGTGGCTTGGCTCATCCTTCCTTCTCAGAAATTATCTCAGAAAAGCCTATGCTAGAATGCTCATAATTTCATGAAAGAAGAAATAAAATTCTACATAATCTAGTTGTTGTCCAGTTCACTACAATTTTTTCACACTTGAAAAATCACACCATTGGTGCTTGCAACTAATGCTTCCATTAATTTGAACTTGAGTGTCATTGCTGGAGCAGAGTATGTATTTTCCTTCCTCTTGGCATTCAAAAATTGGGAATGAGACACGTGGCATCTTGTCGCGCACCCGCAGCACAAAGAATAAATTCAAATGTTTTCTTTGCAAGTGAGTGATAAAGCCTCTTTTTTTTCAGTTAGTCACACACTCATAACATCTTCCTCCAAGATCATGATCATCTGGTGAGTGAATGAGAACTGTCAATTTCACCTAGATTTCCAGTCGTGCACTCGAAACACTTTCTCTTATCAAATTTGAATCCCTACGAGTGAGCGAAAACAAAAATTGTTGTTTAGATTTTTAGTTAGTCGCGCACTCGCTACATGAATATGACCTAATCATTAACCATCTCGAGTGAGCGATAACATTAATTGTAACAGAACATAGGTTCATTGATATCATAGTAGACATGACAGTCATCTATGAGATGTTATCATTGATGGATGGCTTCTTCGGTTATAATCAAATCAAAATTGCACCTAAATATCAGCCTAAAATAGATTTCACATGTGATTTGGGAAAATATTGTTGGAATGTGATGCCTTTCAGCCTCAAGAATGTTAGATCCACTTATTAGAGAGAAATGACCACCGTCTTCCATGATTTCATGCACGTACTAATGGAAGACTATGTAGATGATCTATTATGCAAATCACCCACAAGCAAAGAACATTTGAGCATTCTTAGAAAAATGTTTGAAAGAAAGGAAAGATACAAGCTCCAACTTAATTCGAAGAAATATATTTTTGGAGTTGTTTAAGGAAAACTCCTAGGTTATATTTTTTCCTAAAGAGGCATTGAAGTGGATCCCGAGAAAGTAAAAGAAATATTAGACTACCTCCTTCAACTACTTTGAAATAACTACTTGAAGTCTTGAGGGTAAATTACAATCTATCCATAGATTTATTGCACAATTACTAAACAAATGTCATTCATTCCAGCTTTTATTGCATAAAGGTGTGACTTTCAAGTGAACAGTGTGAGAAATATTTCCAACAATTAAGAGATTACTTACTTAATCCACCAATTTTGATGCCTCATATTCTAGGCAAGCCATTCATTTTGTAAATATATGTTGTTGAGATTGCATTAGGATCCCTTCTTTCATAACATGATGAACATGGTAGAGAAAGAGATATATACAATATTACAAGAACTGTTGTGGGCTATGAATTGGAATATACTCTCATTGAACGTGCATGCCTTCCTGTGGTTTTTGCAGCTCATAAACTAAGACACTATATGCTCCATCAAAAAATAATGCTTTTGTCACACATTGATCCCCTAAAATACCTTCTACGCAAAGCAATACTCATAGGGCAAGTGGACAAATGGGTGATAATCCTGAGTGAGTTGTACATTGAATATGTGGATCGTAAAGAAATAAAAGGCCAGGTAATAGATGATCAACTAGCATAAGCACCAATACAAGATGATCATCCTCTGCTATCAGATTTTCCAAATGAGTCCATCTTTTCTATCACAACATCCAATGAATGAAAACTATACTTTGATATCTCACACACTCGGAATGGATTAGGGGAAAGAATTCTATTTGTCACCCAGCAAAGAGATGTGATACATAAATCATACAGAATAACTTTTGTGTGTACCAACAACATCATTGAATATGAGGCTTTAGTCACTGAACTTAAATTAGCAATACAATGCAAAATTCAGCACCTAAAAGTGTATGGTGATTCCCAGTTAGTCATTTGCCAATTTAGTGATGACTATGACACCAAAGATGGCAAGTTAGTACCCTATAAATAGTTGACAGATTTTATGAAATCCAAATTTGTTACAATCAAATTTCAGCAAGTTCCCAGAGTAAAAAAAACACGCAGATGCTATGGAAACCATTTCTTCCATGATTGACATGCCACAGAATGAAGAACGATGTGAGTTACTAGTGGAGTAGTTATTGATTCATGCATTCGATGTTCTACAATCTGAGCTCGTGTGTGAAATTGTTGGTCTTGGTTCCCCTTGGTACCAGGATATCTATAACTACATGCATGTTCAAATCCTACCCCATACCCATCTAAAAAAAAATATTGAGCCCTTATCCACCAAGCCTCTAGATATGTCATCATTAGTGATACTCTTTTGCAAGTTTCTAAATGATCTTCCACTCATTTTAGATTATTTCTAAAATGAATCAAATCTTTCTATAAACTATGGTACTTTACCGATTTCTCTCAACCTGCTAATTTAGTGATTTTCCCTCAAAAATCTATAAATTGAGGCTCTCATCTCCTCAATAATATCTCATAAAATTAGCATCCTCATTATCATCTTCTTGCTTTCGAGTCTTCGTAATTTCATCTTTTTGAGATCATTTCATCTTCAAGTATTCTCAAGCTTTGTCCTCGCTTCAATGAAAGTTGTGCAATGATGGACTAAGCCACACTTCAAATCAACTTAGAGGAGATGACCTTGTTGTGAATTTATGTATATTTTTATGCTTACAATATGTACATATGTGTACGCGTATGGCTATGCATATGTGTATGCGTATACATATACATGTACATATATTTATACACACATACACATACACAAATACATATATACATACACAAACACACATACACACACACACACACACATACATACATACATACATACATACATACACACATAGAAATACATACATACATACACACACATATACAAAATAATTAATTTGAAAATAGCCATTTAAAATAGATATAGACAGAGTGATTAATTCTAAAAGATCTTCTTTAAAAAATAAAAAAAATGTGTTATATGGTGAAGAAAGCATGAAAAACATGAATCATTAGACTCTCCTCCTCTATGCGTGTACTCAAAAGATATGACATATATTGTTTTGTAATTAGATTAAAATTCTTATCAAATTGTTGTAGTTTAATTAGAAAGGATGAAAATATATTTTGTGACTAGACCACCCATCAAAGTTAAAAACTCTTGAAGAAATGATTAAACAAAATTAAATCCAATTTTGATGGACTCCGTACTCTATTTATAATAACTTGACCAAAATATAACTTATAAATATATATAGATCCAATCTGAATTTGATGGACCCATTCTCTTACTATGCCAATTTGACCATAATATAGCGTCTAAATATATGCTCAAGACATTATAATTCACATTAGCATGTATATAATCTAGTTGTATTAAAAATTCATAATACTATTATTATGTGAGTTAAAAACTAGACTAGAACATGAAGAATGCATTCATATATAAAAACTCAAACTAAATCATATCACAACACCTCTAATTTAGTGAAAGATCATTTACCACAATGAAGAATATTTGCGTTTCTACTTATGGATTGTTGTCTTTAGAGAGGTAGGTTTATACCTATGTTTATTCATGGAATAGATAGTTTGGATTTGATCATTTGATGGTGATGACTTTAATTTGCCATTAGTATGCAAACAACACTTTCGGTAAGCATACACCAAAAGATAGGACAAAGAGAAAGCCGAAAATCAGATATAAAGAGATCATCGAAAATGCAAAGTGGAAAGAATAAAGAGGAACCCGACGTATAGGACATAGTGCAAACCGAGAGACAATTAAAGAGAAAACTGAGAGAACAAATTGAAAGACAGTCAATTGATTTCAGAGCATAACTGAACGATAGAAATCGAGAGTTAGTTGCAGCCCGCAAAAAGTGGATCTGACTTCCACGTCAGATAAAACAATCTCATTCTATTTATAGAATCTTGATTTGTTTTATAACCATTTCTTTAGGGAAAAGAAACATAAATGTAAGTGCTTTAATTAGTCTAACTAATTTAAAACACATAGACTAGGAGATCAAGGTAAAAGTTGTAAACCTGATCTTAGAAATATTGTTTTTCGTGAAACTTGATGATGTCAATCCATCTTATAAATAGATTATGCAATAATTGATTATACATGTGTGAATATAGAAGAGAGGATGAATGAAGCCTACAAGCACATCTATGGATCAGATTGAAAGTTTCAAGAACTAGAACAATAAAAGGTGAATTTGGTTATCCGAACCAAGAATAGAGGATACCGAGAATCAGAGGTATTATTCAATCACATTAGGTGATAATCTTATTCACGTAAAATTAAATGGATCTGTATCACCAATAGGAGATTGCATTTACCAGGTCAAATTGTAATTTTCTATCATTCTAAAAAGTGGAGCAAAGTGTAAAAATCCTTTTAAGGAAGGTGGATTTAACAGTCCAATTACAAATCTCTTAACCGAGTGCACACTCAATAGTGTTGATAAAGCTCTTAACTGAGTAGAATTTAACAGGTATCCATAGATACTCTTAACCGGGTAGATCATTAGAAGTGATCAAATTGTAAGCCTTAACCGTCCCCTTCCAATCTACAGATAGTGAAGATTTTGTGGGTGCCATCCCCACCGTAGTTTTTACTTCCTAACAGGAGTTTTCTGCGATATCATATCTTGTGTTATGTGTCAATTACTTTCATGAATGTTTCTATGAATGTTCACATGTATGTTAAGTTTATGAATTGATATAACTCACATCAAGATAGTATAGTTCAGATGAATGTATATATAATTGATTACACAAAAATTAATTGATTAAAGGATATAAAAGTTTTAGAAGTACTAATTCACCCCTCTCCTCTGAGTATACACTTCCCATTAATTTGAATAATTGGTATCAGAGCTAAGTATCTTCTTTGGAAAAGCTTAAAGGCTTAAGAGAAAAGATCATGCAATGGAGAAGTACATACTTGATAAAAATATTGAAAATGAGAAGCTAGAAATTCAGATATTCTATGAACAATATAAAGAAGCTAGAATCAATATGAGACAACTGTTAGATGAAAGAAAGATTATAGCATCTCGCTGTAATGAGACAAATTACCATGAGGAAGAGATACCAGATTTCTTTGAAGCTTCAGGATCAACTACAAGAAAAGCATCAGACACATTAGAAGAAAGCATCACAAGCCTAACTGAAATCAATCAACATCTGGCTGGACAAGTTAAATCTCTGCAAATTAGTCAAGAGACACAGATGGTAAGAATGATTGATGTCATGAACAATGCTAGACAAGATGAGAAAGAAAGAACAGTAGCTATTGATGATAGAAGAAAGATTACAAAAAAGCTACAAGAAAAAGAGTTTGAAATACAAAGACTTACAGAGCATCACCATGAGATTACAAATCAGATTATTCTTATGAGTCAAGAGGCAAACATAATAAATGTTGAACTCATTGAAAGAATAGAAGCTAT
>MU227348.1:307454-330569 GCA_018584345.1 Thuja plicata
GAACATTCATTGCTCTTTCCTTTTCCTTTCACTGATAGACACTCTTCCTTAGCATTATTTATTA
The DNA here is from genome assembly GCA_018584345.1 of Thuja plicata. NCBI lineage: Eukaryota > Viridiplantae > Streptophyta > Pinopsida > Cupressales > Cupressaceae > Thuja > Thuja plicata. The sequence continues at coordinate 307,519 of MU227348.1, forward strand.
TCAAAGGTTTTTCTTCATGATTAGGGACAGGTATATCATCTATCCCTTTTAATAATGCTAAAGAAACTTCCTTATGCTCTTTTATTTTCAACATTTCCATAAGTGGGAGTGAATCTTTCATTTGGGTCAAAGCATGTTTCATGTCAAAATGAGGTAGTTCAGGAGGCATATCATTTATTTTCTTCATTTTCTTGAGTTTCTCATTCGGCACCAATTCCTCCTTTGACATCCCCCCCTTGATATGATCCTGAGAAGATCCTGCCTTCTTGCAACATTCATCTTGGCCGTCTGTCTTAGGATGGAAACCCTCATTTTCTTGAGGTGAGTCTTTCTTAACATAAACAGGGGTAGACTTTCCTTGAGCTGGTTGTACTATCCTATTTCTTAAGTTATAGGCATTTCTAGCTTGATTAATTGCTGCAACAGTTAAAGACTTTTTCTCTTCATTAGTAGGAGTCCTAAAATGAGATTGTGAACTATCATCATCCATAGTCTTTATAGTTGTTTGTGAAACATATTCATCCTGATCATTTTGATATGTTGAACTTTGTAACTGGTTTGTGAAACATTGATGATCCTCCGAATATGAATCATCAAAAGATGAGGCAATATCAGGGAGCCATGGATAAGGTTTCTTTATTGTGAACATATTAATAGTAGGGCCTTCCTGCTCTCCTTCTTCTTTTTGGTCAAACAAATCCTGAGCTACTACACATTGATAGGGAGAGTGAGGCATATTACAAGCATCACACCAGGGAGTATTCTCAACATAGTTGGCATTGTTTCTTTTCAGGGGATCTGGAGTTTCTTTTGCTTTTGGGTTGTCTTGTCCCTCAGAGATAGGTTTAGCATTATTCCAATTGGTCTTGTATGGGTAATATCTCAGGTTGGGCTATCTATCAAATCTTTGGTTAGTATACTTATTATCTTGGCACCCTCCTCTATCATTCTTATCCATCTTGGTAGCAAGGTCTTTTACTGCACTCACCAATTTATCCACTGTATCACCTTCTCTGACATTTTTACTGGCTAATCCCTTTTCTTTCCAAAGTTTATTGTCTTCTCTCTTCCCCAATTTCCATGATGCTCTCCTATTACTTTCAATGTCAATTGCCATCTTGTAAGCATCCCTTAAAGTAGTTGGGTTTTTATCTCTAAGAAAATAAGACATTTTTCCATCAGCAGCATTTATGTAAGTGGTAAGGCATACTTCCTCATCTAACCTCAAAACTTGGAACAATTTGTTCATGGCCTTTTGGAATCTACTTTTAAAATCAGCCATATTCTCATTTGGAAACTTCTTGATGTTATTAAACTCATTTACCATATACCCAGAATTAACATGCTCTCTATACTGTTCCCTAAAGGATTTTACAAATTCATCCCAAGAGGCAATACTGTCAATAGGTAAGTTTCTGAACCAATCCCTAGCATCTCCAATTAAAGATTGAACAAAGAGTTTCATGATGACATCCTCATCTTCAATTTCAAAGTTAGTCATCTTATCACCAAAATCTTTTAAATGCTCTTCACAAGTAACAACATTATTTCCTGTGAACTTAGGGATTCTATCTCTTACCTCATTGGGGATCACATTAGGGTGCCGAGGGATGCCTTCAAAGAAGAGAGCTCTATATCTATTCATGTGGACAAGCCTCCTTTGAAAATTCCCCAACTCATTATCACCACTTGGTCCAGAAATTCCTCCTTGATGTTGAACAGGTGGAGGAACATTCTGTTTGGGCTTGGCAGTTTGAAAACTTGAGTGAGGACCCTTGATTTGAGCAGCTACATTAGGACCAGAGCTCTGAACATTTTGGTTGTTTCCACATTTTTGGACCTTAGAAGCACCACCTTGATTATTCATATTTAAATTAGTAGATGAATTCAATTGTTGTACTGGTTGGTTTACATGCATAGAACTACTTGCAGTTGTATTATTGGTAGCATGGAGTAAAGCTATCTTCATCTTCATATCAGCTGCAGCAGCTTCCAATTCCAACTTTTCTAGTTGTTTTGCTAAGTCGTCCTTAGCCTTCCTAGCTCATTTAATATCCAAATCAATTTGAGGTATTCCTTTAGGGTTAGAAACTTTCTGCACAGGCTCATTTATGCTAATACCCACAACCTTTTGTTTACCTTTGTCAGGGGCATCTTTAGTTGTTGCTTTGAGTTTCATATTTAGTTCATTCTTATATGGGAATAGTTGCCTAATTATAGGTCCTTCCTTCTCAAACTCATCCTTGTCAGGGTTTGAGGTTTTATTAAGGGTTTTGTTTCTCTCATCATTGTGGGTACCAAACAATTCTGGATCCAGACCTTTGACTTCCTAATTCAAACTTTTAGTCTTAAGGTCATTTCTTCTAGTCTCATCTAAGAGTTCTTCTCTTTCCAATAATAGATCATATATCTTTTGCTCACATTTTTCCTTTACTTCAGCTATTTCCTTTTCTTGTTCCTTCTTTTTTCTCTTCAAAGCCATGACCTCATCTTGCAATTTATCAGAATCATATGATGTTGTTTCAGCAGCAAAAGTTTCTTCTGGAGGAGAAAGATTTTCTTTTGCAGGAAAGAATCCTATGTCAATATTTTCTCCATCTCTAAGGGGATCAAAATTGGTATTGGCTCTATAAGCATCGATTGGTCCCACAGGTTCTGCATCTTCAGATGAAGAAAACTTCCTTTCTGGGATGGGGATATCTGTCTTTCTCTCAGAGGCATGTTGGGAATCATGTTTAGATTCCCCTCTTTTGGACCATTGTTTCCTTTGAGGCATATGGAGCTCCTCTCCAAGATCCTTTTAAGGATTCAATTTGGAATATGACCTGGTATTTCTTTGTCTGCTCATCTTACAGAACAAACAAATATTTCACTATGCAATACTAGACTACACAGAAGTTAGAGTCACCACCCCTTTTCAGAGGATTAGTATATAAGAAAATCAAGTACCTTGTCCAATCTCAGATTTCATCTTAAGTAAACGTCAAAATTTGAAGATATATCAAGCTTGGTAATTCCTCACCAGTTTATTCCAATTGAGACATGATCTGTATCATCTTCAGAATTAGGACCTTCAAACAATGCACCGCAACTGATAAGTAGGATAGACTCGCTCTAATGAGTATTAGGAAGAACAAACTGATTCTCAATATTGTAAGAACAAGTGATTTCATGATCATGACTCTGAGATCATTACAAGAGTCCCTATTAGACTTAACTGAAATTTGATTTATCTTGAACACACCAGAAATTTACTAATTTCTTCAACAAGATTTTTGCATCTTACTCCCCTGTAGAGTCGCTAATTTGTTAGCTCTTTTTCTTTTATGAATCAATTAAAATAACAATAAATGTCTGACCCTCTATTCCCAATGCAGATTCATACATGAATAAGACTAATTAACAAGGATGAAACTCCTTCTACACTTTGGGTTCCACATACACAGGTGGGTGTACCTGATTACAGACTCACTGAATGACAGAGAATTTCATAATGGATTAAGGATTTATAATCCTTCTTCTTTTTATGCCAGTTTGGCCTAGGAAGGCTAACCTATCGATTCACTCTTCAAGGAATCACTAAGATGAATTATATCCTTTGAATACAATCAACTACACATCTATGACCTTAATATCATAAGGTAAAGACTTTAATATTTGAGTTGATGATAACAACCACTTGTTAGCATATTGACCAGTGCCTAATCATGGGTGATAGAGTCATAACAGAGTGTACACATACTAAGACAATTAATAGAAACACAAATGAATCCCAGATAGAGTGCCTTACAAAATATCCTCTCACTCTTACACCAATGTATCAAATCCTTGCATAAATCCTAATCCTCTGCACTCATCTATGAGATTCAAAACTTTCCTTGAAAGTAACTCACAAACAAGAACATGACTATCTTATAACCAGTATACTCAAAATGCCTTACAAATTGAACATACAAGAATTAATGGTGAATGCAAGAAGACGTCATTGACATGAAAATGGAGATTCCACTGTATTTTATTAATATGAACTCAATAACAGTACATTTTTAAGACTCAAAACCAATAGTCAGACCAATGTAGTAACCTGCCTTGTAGTGTTATTTTTACCATCTTTGTTAAAATATTACAACTTGACACTTATAGGTAACCACAATCATCTTGGAATCCTTTTGGAAAATAAGGATGCAACAAGCTATGGATGACTGGGCTAAAGGAAAAAATACAGTTTCAGAAAGAGACAAAACTTATGGCGGATGAGATAACAATATTTGCTATAAGCCATGTAATCATTTGTCTTGTGACCGCCTGAATGCTTGAAGTTTCTCTGAGGTAGTTGGGTCTTTGTCACCTGGATTTTGTTTTCTTGCCGGTGTAGAGGTTTTAATATTTGATCTACTCCATTATCTTAACCTCCTTAATGCTAGTTTTCCCCTTCATATTTTCCATTTCATGCTATGCGGGTAACTATACCATATTTGCTGACCCAAGCAGTGTACACCTCATCACTTGGCCACTCAAGGTTGAGAACTTCATCTTTGCGATTGTTGAACTCCTCCCAGTCATTGTTAGCCTTCTCTACTTCTTCTTCCCAAGATTCAAAAAATGCCTTGGCTTTGCTCAAAATATCAATGGTTAATACAAACCATCCAGTGTTTGCTAGTGTAACAATACTCTTTGTCCTACTAGTCAGTGCCTCGTTTAACTGCCGTAGCCATAGGGCCTCATTCTTTATGCTCCCATCCTTTTTGAACATGTTAGGATACATATCATACCTATCCTTGGAAAACTCTCCTCTTAGAGTTATGATTTTCTTCATAACCATGTTCCTTTTGGTGTCTAAACTGATCATCAATTTGAGACACTTGTGAGTGCTTATTAGGACAAAATCAATATTATTTTGTTCTTTCGAGAGGGAGTAGAAATATTTGATATGGGATGCCTTCCCTTTCCACCTATTTACTATCATCTCCCATTGCTTCTTTTCATCCTCATGCCAGATGGTGATGCTTTTAATCTTTTTTCCCAGTGAGTAGAGGTTAGCAAGGTTAATTTCATTGGCACACCTTTTGAGATTTGAAAATATCTGATCTGTGTGCTTTTGCTTAACCATTTCTTCAGCTTCTTTGTAGGCCTAGGAATCTTCTAAGTCCCTCTTACCCTCTTCTTCTAATCTTGTCCTTTCATTGATTAACCTGTTCTTCTCAGCTTCTAATTCTGCTCTCTTGGCATCAATAGCTTCCTGAGTAGTAGGACTTAGAGGTGTAGGCGATGGGGGATATGTTATAAACGGACTTGAGGAGGAAGGCTAATATGGGTCCTGAGAAATTATCCTTTGGGGCACCCGTTGAATCTTTTGCTTACCTTCCAACTCTGCTATTTTGTTATCCTTAATCAAAGATTTCACCTTCTCTTCATTGTAAGGTTTGAGCACAAACTCATACTTTTCATTCAGACTAGCATATGCTTCTTTCTCTTTCTTTAACACTTTCATGCTCAAATTGGCAACCTGTACAACAAGGTTAGCCACTTTAGTTCCTGAGGTATCTACTACCCTTTTCACAATTAGGCTGCCTGTGTCTTCAGCCTCATCATCTTCTTTGGTTCTTCTCTTGTCCTTTTTCTTCAGTGACCAGATTGCCAATGCTGCATGATCCTCACTAAACTGGGCACCAATTGATGTCCCAACAGGGCTTATGGGTTTATCTTGTTTCCTTATAGCATCAAAAACTACTGCATTAGCTAAATCCCATTGTGGCAATATGAGAACTCCTTGCCTTTTGATCATTTGTCTACCCTCCTTAGGAGTAATCTTATCAAACTTCGATATCAATTCTTGCTTGACTGCTTCTTCTATGTCCTCCTTGGCAGCATTGGGTTGAACTTCTATCATTTTCTAGCACTTATCATTGTATTCACCAATTTGGCATCTCCATAGGAACTGAATAAAAGCCCTAGTTTTGATGAAATTGTCATTAGACAAGAATTCATCACTAGCTTGTTTGGTCACAGGATCTAATTCTTTTCCAGAAAATTCTGCCACTGTGAGATCAAATGATGTATGTTTAGGCTCTTCTAGCATCCCTTCTTGTAGTTCTTGAGTGGTAACAACTACTTCACCAGCATTTCTCATCTTGAGCAATTTCTCAGCAACGGTCTGGTCGTCATATTGCAATGGGGTTTGGGAAGGAGAATACAATTCATCTCCTTGTTCTTTTGTCTCCACCCTTTGCCTCTTCGGAGAGGGTACTTCTTGAACATCAGTATCCATTGGCCTCTTTCCCTTATGTTGAATGGGCTTATCAACTATGGGAGCAACAGTGGTATATCCTCTTCTTCTGTATACTACATAGTTCCCAGGTGGAACTATTCTTCTTTGTGGGAATCTATTCAAAATAGCAAGAGCCTTTTCTGGATCGCTATCAACTACTCTCTACCTCTTCTCACTTAGGGTTTGCATTATTCCCTCAAAAAGATTCATTAATGAATCAATTTTACAAGACCATGGGAAAAAATCCTTTAAAGGATCATAGGTCTTGTCAAAATTCTGGACAAAGTCCAAGGATTTCTTATATGCCATCCACTTTTCCTTTCCGACTTCTTGAACCTCTATGTCAAAAATGTTCCTGATAATATCCTCCAGATAGTAGAATTGATGCTTTAACATTATACAATTGGTCCTCTTCCTGAACATGCCCATGATAAAATCTTCATTATCTGCACACCTGGATATGGAAGTGGATAAATGATAGGGCTCAAAGTATTTGCCAAATTGTGTCCATCCCCCTTTTGTTATGATACAATGATGGGCTCTAGTGAGGGTAGGAAAGATATTTCCCTCCATCTTTCTGGTCAAGGCTTCCTCCTGTAGTCCACCTAATTGTCTTATAATTTCTGCCATCCCAATCTTGAGTGGGACTCTTTAGGGTAACACATAAGGGGTACCTCTGAAACCATAAACCCTGATCACTGTGACAAAAGGGTACAATATCAAATCTCCTCAATTGTGAGAAATTTTCAACTCTGGGGCATACTCCATAGGCCTCAAAAGCCTCATCATGTCATTATGAACCCTGGCATTCTAGTTATCCAGCAGTGACTTAAGTCTAGTTGCAAAGACTTTGTCAAAATATACATAACTTGCTTTCTTTCTATCCCAGGACAAGTTTGCACTCCACATCTGAACAGGCAATTCTTTACCATCTTGGAATTTCTGCAATTCCATTTCTTCTTCAAAGAAGTCTGCATTGTTAAATAAGAACATATGCATCATGAGGGAATACCAACCCATATGCATTGTTAAATAAGAACATAAGAACGCCTTTACGATACTCCTTTCAATATATAATGGATGAAGTTGAAAGTTAAGTGCATTGATCATGTGTTGGAAAAGTTTGGTGAAAAGTGCGAGTTGCGATCAAACCAGGGAAGAGTTAAGTGATTTTAGAAGAGATTGTATGCTTCAGTGGATCTGATCAAGAAGATGTAGTGTTTTTCTATAGATCATTCTTTTTGTTGCTCCCTAACAGTTGCAGAAGATTAAATCCCTTAACAGGGTAGATCTTAACAAATATTTTTTGTAAAGGTCCTAACAGGCCTAAGGAAAATTAGTTAACTAGGTAGCACCTTACAATGCTATTGTAAAATCCTAACAGGGTTAAGATCCTCACAGGGTGTACTTAAGAAGAGTACATAATTTAGTGGGTACTAATTCCCACCATGCTTTTCTCCCTATTTGGGTTTCGATGAGATAAATTTGTGTGTCAACTTTGTGGATGGACTTGCATGTTTATGATTTTCATTTTCTAAAATTTAGGTTAATCTTGTGAATGATGTTTTAAGTTCAAGAGGTTTAAAATGATGTTTTAAGTTCAAGAGGTTTAAAAGTTGGATTACTTGATAGATTACTGATTCACCCCCCTCTCAGTAATTTGATCATAGGACTAAAAAAATGCAAATCATTGTTAGTATTAATAACATCATCATCAAGATTATCTTCTTCATCAAGATTAATGTTAATAGAATCTAAGATATGAATAGAATCATCATGTTTCTCCATTTAAACTTTTTTATTATTCACTTCCTCCATATGTTCAAGCATAGGTTGATCAAAGGAAAGTGAATTAGGAGGTGTATTAGGCGAAGAAGGATTCTGCAAGATACGTGAAAGGGCTCTAACTCGACGCATGTGATGATGATCATGAGAATGCCTGTTACATTTGGTCTTGCTAAATATTTGAGGTGGAGTGGGATCAATTAAACTAAGCTCCTTTTCTTCTTTAGGTGGGAGAATATGATGTGGAGAAGTTGATAAAGGAGGAATTGGTGGTATAGGTAGAAGATCACGACTAAGATCAACTTTGGGTTTACTAAGTTCAAAAATCTTCTTGGATTTGAATGCCTTGTATGATTGGAAAAGATAATCAAGATGAGTTAGAAGTGATTGAGGTATAGAAGGCCAAAAAAAATCAAGGTCAACACAGTCTCGAGGCTTAGAATGATGATAAAGATTATGGTTAATGGTTTTGATCTCTCCATTATGATGGAATTTAAGACATTTGTGAATAGGAGAAGCTATGGCTTGCATGGAGGATAAACAAGTAAAACCAAGCTTGACTTCAAACTGATCAGAGGTAGGAGTAAAAATGAAGGTAGTATCCACAATCTTACCACAAAGGTCCACATGAAAAGATATAGAACCATGAGGAGGGTATTGTTAAAATGATTCAGAATAACTGAGAGGGGTGGGGGGGGGGGGGGGGGGGTGGTGAATCAGTTATCCTCAAGTCCAGATGTACCAATTGAACTTTTAAACACTTCAACCAACTTATATCTACTCAACAATACACTCAGTCTCTATATCATATGATTAGTAACATAAACTTGCAGTCCATTGTCCTAAAGTAATCAACTTGCAGAATATAAAACTCTTAATAGTAAAACACATAAAATAACATTCACACAAGTATGACACTAGGATTTAAGGTGGAAACCCAATTTGGGAAAAACCACCAATAACACGCTACAAAATTTTCACTCTTCTAAAGTGAGCTTTGTGAGGAGCCAACCCTGTTAAAGGTTATAAACACACTGTTAGGTGTGACCTTGTTAAAGGATTTAATCACCCTGTTAGGAGTGGCCTTGTTAGAGGACTTAAGATCATTCCATTAGAATGTCACCTTGATTAAAGGATTTAGAAAATGACTGTTAGGTCAACCTTGATTAAAGGATTTTAAATGATACAATGATTAGAAAGTAACAACAATTTTGATCTGAAACATACAACTCACTTTGCAAATACAGATGCACTTTAGCTCAAATGTTGATCAACTAACTGGCCTTCATTATCCTCTCTATCTCTCTGATATGCTTGGAAATCCTTCAAGAAATCACCACTTCACAGTTCTTTACTACTCTTCTCAGCCTTCTCTACCTTTTTCTTAGATTATCCAATCAACTGAATCAACCTCTCTTTCCATAACCTGAAATTAGGTTATTCTTATACCTCTCTAGCTAGGTAGCTTGATCTTTTTCTTCTTAATCATCACTGTAGATCTTAGGGTTTGGTTAGATCCAACAAATCCTTCCAACATTTCATTCTCCTTCTATCCATCTAGATACTTCTCAAAACTCCTTCTTGAATCCATACATAGAAATTGTTAATCATGTATTAAATGCTCCTAGTCATTCATCCTTATCTTCAACATGCTTTACATATCCCAAGAATTCAACTCTGTCAGCTGGGGATCTCAATTCTTTCACAAACTGTAAAATACTGACACTCGGTCATCACTATATTCTTCCGCTCGGTCATCACTAGATAACTCGGTAAATACTGATTCTTAGTCAACACTATATAACTCTACATTTATTGGCTCTTAGTCAACACTAGCATCACTCAGCTTAAAATTAAGTTCCTTAATCTTCTTCTTTTTTTCTCGGTCAAGATTAAGATTTTAGTCTTCCTTAGCTCACTTAGTGTTAAAGATAAACGACACATTATCTTGTCAATGTGCCAACTAATCAAGTATCCATTGTAGTTTCTCATAACTCAACCATTTCACTAGGTCTTCTTTTTATCTCCTCTTTTCAAATCTTCTTCATCAATCAAATGATATGGCACTTTACTAGTTAGCAACTGTCTTACCAGTTAAGTTTTGACATCAATGACAATATATTAATTGTTTGAATTGTAGCTTCCAACAATATCCCTCTTTGGCATTGATGGAAACACCAGATGCATAGTTACCATACAATCCAAAAAGTATCTTCTATTAATAGATTTTCATTAATGTCCTTAGCTTCATTCTGATTCTCTTCCAATGCAAATATTTGCTCCATCTTTCTTGTCTGTGTAACTTAATATCTCCCTCTTTATAACTTAGCTTGTCTCCCTCTTAGTCTTATCTCCCTCTTTGAAAACAATGTCAAAGTCATTCTTCTTCACCATATAGATATCTCTATGTCATATTTCTGAGCTATATGCTCCCTCTGTCATCTTTCTTATGACTAATCAACATCTTGTGCTTAACTCTTCACAGCTTTAGGCAACTCCTAAAGTGTGACCTTTTTGCATCAATTTGTCAGATATTCTAGGTAATACATTTGATCTAGTTAGCCTCAACTAGGGGAATTACCCCTAATTTACCTCTCAGATACTCATGTGCATCCTTAGGTAAAGCTTTAGTAAATATACCTGCTAACTTCTCCTTTGTATTCACATATTCCAATCTCACTTATTTGTCTGCAACTAGCTCTCTCAAGTAATGATACTTGATAGCAATATTCTTGGTGTTAGTGTGCATCACAATATTTTTTAATATATTGATAGTGTTACTCCAATTGAGCATTAAAGTTTTCATTAGTATTCAAGCACTCAAAATGGAAAATTGGTAACAGAGTCACAAACAGGACAGTTGGTATATTCACCAAAGTACAAAGTTAACCAAGAGCACTGATCACGCCCAGAGTTAACCGAGTACAATGATGCCTGAGCTGACAGACTACACTGAGTAGAAGACAACATTGAGATACACAGACTACACCAAGCACTGAGAGATAAAGGTTTACATAATCAAGGAGAGCATTAATTACGTATATACATAATTAATTGTTTATGTCTCCTATGTTAGATGATCAAGGTAAATTATGTACACCATTGATCTTAGGGTAGGGATGTAAATGTAAAACCCTAATTAGGTCATAAAGTTTGATATATAAATGTATAGATGTCAAAAATTTGTAATTTATGTTGATCAAGAAATGATAAAGTAGCCACCATACTACAGCCATCAGAGATTAGACAAGGGATTTCAAGGATAGAGACTACATTGTAGCAAACCATTTTCAGAACAAAAGCAAGGCTGCTGAGCAGAACATAGCAGAAGGTATTATCATTTACATTGAGGTGATATATATTTTGAATGCACTTAATGGATCTGTATCAGCAATATTGAGACTGTATATGTTTTAGATCAAACTTATGTTACTCTCTAACACTTGTAATAGACCCCTAAATCTCTTAACAAAGTAGACTTAACCGTCTTTTTGTAAATCTCTTAACCGAGTGCACACATAACTTGTGTTGTAAAATCCTCACATGAGGTATATCTAATCAATCTCATTGTTACTCCTAATAGGGTAAGATCATCAGAAGTGATCATTCTTTGTAAGCTTTAACAAGCTACTTTATTTACTACAGTAGTGAAGTTTTGTGGGTCTCATCCCCACCACCGTTTTTACCTTCTAACATGGGTTTTCTGCGATACCAAAATACTAGTGTCATGAGTACTTAATTTCATGTATGTGTATTTTTATTTTACATGAATTTACATTTAATTAGTGATACTATATGTTTGGTGTATGCAATCTACTCAGTCGGTTAATATAGAACAATGGTTACAAAGAATTGATTAAAAGTTTTTAAGGGTACTGATTCCTAGAAACCCTCCTAAATTTAATGGTATTTGCTATAATTGTAATAAGCATGGACATCAAGCACATGAGTGTAGATCCAAATTGAAAAAACTATAGACGAAACCATACATGGAAAAATACAGCCAAAATTGCAACATGCATGGTCATACATCTCAAGCATGCAGGAAGAATACAAATCAAATCTGGAAGCCTAAAGGACAAGAAAAGGTAAACCAACCGAGAAGACAAGGTAATTATTATGCATGGGATTATAATAGTTGGAGTAGTTGTACGTCATGTGGTAAATATGGACATATTGTAGAAAATTGTATGAGACAATGGCGAACCAAGTCTAGGAATTGGTCAAACTCTAGTATGACATGTTCTCACTGTCACAAAGTCGATCACTTAAGCAGAGATTGTGCAGACTGAATAAACACTTATGGAAATGGAAATACAATTGACAAAATTGTAAGGATCAGAAATCAAATGTGGAGGAGAGCATCAAATGATAATGCAGGATGAAGAATAATAGTCAGTGACACCTCATCTAATGGATTAGGTGGCTCGACCGTCTCCAATTGAGAAATACAAGTAGGTAAGGAACTATGTTTTGCAAAAGCTATATCTTACATTAGTTCCTATGTTCATTGTACAAATTCCAAATTAGGATGAATCAAGATGCACTATGGTATTATATTTCTGATTACTATGATCTAGTTGAGTCGGTTAATATGTACCAAGTTAGAACTGTCAGTCGGTAAACATGTGAAGAGACAACCAAGTTGCTATGGAAACCGAGCAATTGTTACATTCACCAAGCTGAAGTATTGTCAGTGTTAACTGAGCATGATGTTTGTTCACTGAGTGGCTGGTGAAAATAATTTATTGCACCACCCTAAGTCATTTTCTATAAATTTGATCGATGTGAACTCATTTTCTCACAGAATGATCATAGAGCAGAACAGAGAAAAGAGAGAAAAGTTGCAGCAGAATATTTTTTATCATTCTACAAAAATTTAAGCACATTCCAAGCACATAGAGGTTACTCAGTACACATTCTGTTATTCTCAAGTTATTCAAACACCATTCGTGCAAGCCCTAAAACCAAAAATCATGGCATGTACATCTCTAACCATGAAAGAAAAGATGGAGAAGGATAAAAAGATTGTTTTCATGAAGAACTCCACTTGCACTGAGCCCAACTATAAGATCCATCCACAGGTTGCAGCCCAACCAGACAATAAAGGCACGTTTTCATCTATGCCGCCTAGGGTTTTGTTATTCCAAGACATATGTGCCTACATTCACTACAAAATAGGTGAAGTCAAAAACTTTGAACTTATTTCCACTTATTAATCACTGTGCAAGATGGGAAGTTGAAATAAGATCACAACCACTTGGAGGTTAAAGGGTTAACCAATGCCCTAAATTTCCTCAATGTATTTAAGACCAAGTGGATCCACATTTTTATGAGATGTGTACATGATGGAAAGCTATGGATGGATGAACCCAAGAAGATAACCAAGGATGTTATTCATGTCGTGACAAGGTATCCAATATGTGATAAATCAAAAGCCCTCAGGAACCCTCTGAGGACCAAAGTGGAGAAGCTAACAGGAGCTAAATGAGATGGTAGAGGTCTGAAGATAAATTGCATCGCTGATCCTGAACTGATATTCAAAGCTTATGTTATTGGCTACAAGATATTCCATTCCAGCAGACATAAAAAAATTGCTTGCAGAGCTATTGATATAACATACAAAATTGTCAAGAAAGGAGTATAATATGACCTAGCCAAGCTGTTACAAAGGCAATATGAAGAAAACATGAAGACCATCAGATCAGCAAGATCAAATACATGCAAGTTTGGGTCACTACTACTATGCACTTTTTTCTACTTGCAGAACCTCTTTCCATACATCGGTAAAGTAAAATGGAAGTCAAACCGACCAGTTACAATGCAAATCAATGATTTCATTACAAGTCTAGGAAAGAATTTTGAGCCAGTTATGAATGAATATTTTGCTAAGTTTAAAGAAAGAATGGAAAAGAGATCGAGAATTCCTCAGCAATTAGTAGAAAAATACAAAGATGAAATATGTTTTGTAGTTGACACAAATCCAACTCTAACCAAGGAAAGTAAACTGAGGACAACATGGCTACCTCTGTTAGATTATGAGTTAGATATTGATATTACATTTGAAGCTATTGAAATTTTATTGAATGAGCCTATTGACAAATTTTCCATGAGATTTGGCACATTTGATGAAGCCCAAACCTGAATCAATATTGGTCTGCAAGTTCAAAAGATGAGCAGGAAAAAGACAAAATTGTGAAGACTTTGAAGAGAAAATTTGCAATCACAGATGAAGAATTAGACAAGTCTGTTGATGAAACTGAGGAGCAGACTTCAGTTGGTCAAGATGATGAACCCGAACATGATGTTGATGCCACCGATTCAGATGAAATATAAGATAAGGCACCAAAGGCCAAAGCGGAAAAAGCATAAAGATTGAGTCTGCATCATAGACCAGATCACAATCGGTGACTGTGGATTCAACACCTTTGAAGAAAGGTGTAGCATAAATTACAAGGCTCTCACCAAAGCTCACTTACCAAACAAGAAAATAGAAGGCTACTACTGAGAATCCTGCACCGAGGGAAAGAAAGAGATATGTAAGGAACAAAGATAACAAAGCTGATTCTGATGACAATCCAGATCAATTCAAGGTTGTATAGAATAAGACACCTCATACTATTGATGAAATTATAGAAGTAATCATTACAACTGGAAAATTAGGACATCCAAAGATACATGCATATTATGATCTGACTACCAAGAAAAAGGACAAAATTGAAGAAGAAATTATAGGTATGATGATCTACTTTAAAAAAGTTCTAGTTGAATTTTCTACCTACCTACCTTCTGAGCTATATGATAAGATATCAAAAAGATGGACATATGCACTTCAAACTTAGAAATAGATGAGAGAAGCAAATCTCAATCTTATTAAATTTGATTGCACAGTTTAGTAGATAAATGATATAATGAAATAGTATGCCAAACAATTTCCTAAGAAAGAACGAGCACTGAATATTCTACAAGGAAATCTAAAGGAAGTAGATATTGAGAGCAAATAGATATGGAAAAAACTGTTGAACCCACTGAAGAGAATTAGAGATACAGAGGAAGAGATAGACATTACATCCAAAGTTGAAAATGAGGAAGATCAACTGAGAACAGAGCCCATAGATGTTGATGATGCTGATGTTGACAATGTTTTAGATAGAATTCAAAAACTATTGACTAATCTAAGTCACCCATAGATCACATTAAATGAAAAACTAAAGGTGATCCTAATGATAAAGCTAAGGAAGATGAGATAGTCAGAGAAACCAAGACCATGAATGAACAAGACACAACAGAGGTAACCCAAGCTAATGTACCAGGCCAATTACCTATGTTGGTAAAAGAAACTGATATTGAAATTGAAGCACAACAAAAGACACCCGATCAGGCCACTAATACAACTAAAGATAAGGGTGATTAGCATGGTATACAGACTGAGCATAGTGGCAGAACTACCCAAGGTGATGCACAAAGAGATACCACTAATGCAGAAACAAAATGTGAAGGTAATACAAAAAAAAATAGATAATACAGTAGATACTTCTACTACAGATACAAAGTTAGTTATTGAGACACCTCACCAAGTCATCACACTAAGTACTGAGAAAGTAAAGCTTGAACCCGACCACAAGGCTGAATTAACATTAATTTTATCTCCTTCATCCAGTGTTCAAGGAAAGAAAAAGAAGAAGACGAAGAAAGGAAGCAAAGATGCAGTAACTTAAGATGAAATTATATAGATTCCAGCATGGGATCCAAGAACACTTGATCTAGAAACATTGAAGAAATATGGTGAATTATGCACTAGGAAAGAAACACAAGAAAAATTATGGCAAGAACACAAAAATGCACAAGCATTAGAAGCCGCCAAGGAGATCCTACAGAAATTTGTTCCTGAATTAGATATCAATGAAATGACCCCCATCATTGATCAAATTGCACTACTTATTGGGGCTATTAACAAACCTGACATTGATGCTGAGAAAAAAATGAAAGAAAGAGAAGAGAAGAAGATATAGTAAAAAGTCACAGAGAAGATCAGCCAGGCAGTGGCAATCACTAAGGTAACTCTGTCTGAATTTGTGAATTCTTTAGAAACTGTTATATCTGAAGCCATTACAATTCTATAGAAGTTATGCACTCTAGATCACTTCACTACCGAGATCAGTGAAAAGTTAAAGAAAATAGATCAAGATCTTAAGGATAGTGCAAGTAGTCTATCAACTGAGCAACATGCATTGCAGATGCATTATAGAAAAGTTCTCCAAAACAAGCGGTTGAGACTAGACTTAAAGAAAGAAGAAGAGAAAATCAGAGAATAAGTAACCAAGATCTAGGCAACTTTACTACCACATTTGGTAATGATGCAAAAACACGTGACATTTGAAAAGAATTTAGTTGCCACCCTAGAACTGTCAGTAACCAGCAACATATATGATATGCATGCTCAGATCAACCTAGAGCAATTAACCCTTGAGAATTTAAAAGAGGAATGGGAGAAGCTACTGGAAACTCTTAAGAATGCCCATCCTACCATTTTTGACAAATTGTAAGTTATACTCCTTTTTTCATTATTTTCAAAAAAGGGGGAAATATATGTATATACGTATAGTAAAGGGGGATAATAAAATCAGGACAAGTTCATATACATATACCAAGAATGTAAAAAGGGGGAGTCATCATGTATATTATGTATAGAAATAATATTTTTATACTAATGCCAAAGGGGGATAATGTTACTCCAATTGAGCATTAAATTTGTCATTAGTATTCAAGCACTCAACATGGACAATCGGTAACAAAGTCACAAACATGACAGTTGGTATATTCACTGAAGTACAAAGTTAACCGAGAGCACTAATCACACCCAGAGTTAACTAAGTAAAGTGATACCCGAGCTGATAGACTACATAAAGTAGTAGACAACACCAAGATACATAGACTACACTGAGAACCAAGAGACAACAATAACTGAGTCTAACAAAGGCCACATAAAAGTTTGTTATGGCACATTATTCTATGTAATAGCTTTTTTCTGACCTAGATAACCCTTTACACAATTGAGGAGAGCATTAATTATGGATATACATCATTAATTGTTTGTCTCCTATGTTAGATGATCAAGGTAAATTATATACACCGTTGATCTTAGGGTAGGGATGTAATTGTGAAACCCTGATTAGGTTATAAAGTTTGATATATAAATGTATAGATGTCAAATTTTGTAATGTATTTTGATCAAGAAATGATCAAGTAGCTGCCATACTACAGACATCAGAGATCATACAAGGGATTTCAAGGACAGAGACTACATTGCAACAATTAGTTTTCAGAACAGAAGCAAGGCTACCAAGTAGAACAAAGTAGAAGGTATTATCATTCACATTGAGGTGATATATATTTTGAATACACTTAATGGATCTGTATCAAAAATATTGAGATTGTATATGTTTTAGATCAAAATTTTGTTACTCTCTAACAATTGTAATATACCCCTAAATCTCGTAACAGAGTAGACTTAACCGTCTTTTTGTAAATCTCTTAACCGAGTGCACACATAATGTGTGTTGTAAAATCCTCAGATGAGGTAGATTGAATCAATCTTATTATTAATCCTAACAAGGTAAGATCATCATAAGTGATCATTATTTGTAAGCTTTAATAGGCTACTTTATTTACTACAGTCGTGAAGTTTTGTGGGTCTCATCCGCACCACAGTTTTTACCTTCTAACATGGGTTTTCTGCGATACCAAAATACTAGTGTCATGAGTACTTAATTTAATGCATATGTATTGTTTATTTTACATGCATTTACATTTCAGCAGTGATACTATATGTTTGGTGTATGCAATCTACTCAGTCGGTTAATACAGAATAATGGTTACAAAGAATTGATTAAAAGTTTTTAAAGGTATTGACTCACCCCTCCCCTCTTAGTACACACCCGATCCATTATCCCAAAATATAGCACTTGCATTATCATAGAAAATAACAATTGGCTCAGTGATCTCTTCCTTCATACCTTTCAACAATTGCTTGATCCACACTATGTTTGAACAATTAATTATTGCTGCTACATATTCAAATTTTGCTATAGATGTAGAATTGCAACTTTGTTTCTTGCTTGTCCAAGAGACTGACCTATTTCCTAGAAAGAATACACCACCACTTGTACTCTTTCTATCATCCACGTTGCCTACCCAATCTGCATCAGTATAAAATTTTAGTTCAAATTTATCATTCTTCTTATAATACAATCCATAATCCTCTGTTCCTTTCAGATATCTTAGTATCCTTTTCATTGCCATCATGTGATTATCTTTAGGATTTACAGAAAATCTTGCAACAATCCCAAATTCTAGTGCAATATTTGGTCTACTGTGAACAACATATTGTAGCTTCCCAATCATTGACCTATACAAGGCTTGATTTAATTCTGCTGTATCATCAGTCTTTGATAGTTTCTGTCTAGTAACCATGGGTGTACTTACTGGTCTCTAGTCTTCCATGCCAAAGGTTTTTCAGTATCTCCTTGATATATTTAGATTGAGTAATGTAGATACATTTCTTCATCTGATAAACTTACAAACAAATAAAAAATTTAATCTCTCCAAAAATAGACATCTCAAATTCAGTTTGCATTTCATTTGCAAATGTTTGGCATAAAGCATCTTGTCCTCCAAATCTGATACCATCTATAAATATTTTAGTTAACAATATCCCTTTATCTTTTTCATTTTTTAAGTATAGATTATTGTTGTCATTTGTCCTTGTAAAACCAATTTTGACCAAATAATTATGTAATCTTTCATACCATGCTCTAGGGGCTTGTTTTAATTCATACAGTGCTTTGTGTAACTTACAAACCATATTATTCTTGCTTGAATCAAAAAATCCTTCAAATTGTTCAATGTATACTTCTTCTTCCAGTATTCCATTCAGAAATGTTGATTTAACATCCATCTAATACACTTTGAGTCCTTTGTAATCTCCATATGCAAGCAGAGTTCTAACTCCTTCCAATCTAGCAACTGGGGCAAACATCTCTCTATAGTCAATGCCTTCTTCTTATGCATATCCATTCCATACCAATCTACCCTTGTTTCTTGTGACTTCTCCATGCTCATTAATCTTATTTCTAAATACCCACTTGGTTCCAATAACATTCTTTTCCTTTGGTCTAGGTACTAGTGTCCAAGTTTTGTTGTTCTCTATTTTCTCAATTTATTCATTCATGGCTTGAATCCAATCTTCATTATCAAAATCATCTTTCATTGATTTGGGCTCAAATTTGCACAATAAACATGTTTGATTTTTCAACTTGCTTCTTGTCATGACTTTTTAATCTTTTTCTCCAATGATTTGATATAGTTTATGATGTCTTCTCACATATTTTGCTAATGTAGGCTCTGGTCTCCTATCTTGTTGTTTTTCTTCAGATTCATCTTGAAAATTTACTTTAGGTTCATCTTGTGTCTGCACTTCCTCTTCTAATTGCTCAATAGTTACCTTCCAATTATCGACAACTTCTTGTTGTGACTTGACAGATTCTTATTTTTTCTCAACAACTTTGTTCTCTAGTTCAGGTAAATGGATGGGCTCTCCTTCATTCATGCATACAAAATATTTGTAATCTTCAAGTTCTTGCTTGCATTCAACTTCATTCTTTTCTGCATATTCATCAATTCTAACATTTACACTTTCCACAAATTTGTTAGTGTTAGAATTCAAACACTTTTATGCTTTTCTCTTAGTGGAATAACCTAGGGATATGCCCTCATCACTTTTAGCATCAAGTTTTACATTCCTATTGTCCTTCAGTATATAAAATTTTCTTCCAAAGACTTTATTATATTTTACATTAGGTGCATAACCATACCATAACTCATAAGGTGTAGCATGTGTAACTTTATTGACTTGTACTCGGTTCAAGGTATAGACTATTTTACTTACAGCTTCTCTCAAGTTTTTTTTGCAACATTTTTTTCTATCATTAGTGTTCTAGCATAATCCATGATTGAGCTATTCCTTGTTTCAGCTATACCATTTTTTGGGGGAGTCCTTGGAGCATACATCTATGTTTTGATTCCTCTACCATTACAGAATAAGTTGAACTCATTAGATATAAACTCTCCTCCTCTGTCAGATATCATACATCTCAAGCTCTTACCTGTGTCTTTTTTAACCTTTTCCAAATACCACTTAAACAACTGAAAGACATTAAATTTTTCTTTGAAAACATCAGAATCATCATTCTGGATTAATCATCAAAAAAATAAATAAATATTTATCACCACCGTAGCTTCCAATAGGTCCACAAAGGTCAGTATGAACTAATTCAAAAATATCATTAGAATTATAGGTTTTTCTCTTGAAACTATACTTTGTCATTTTGCCCAATTGACATTTCTTACACATCACATTATCAGGTTTCTTCAATCTTGGTAACCCTCTTACTCTTTTCATCTTACTAATATTTACCAAATTATCAAAGTTCGCATGACACAACCTTTAATGCCATAACTATACATCATCAGATTGTGTAAACAAACATGTCTCATCAGATAGATCTAGATAGAACAAATTACCTCTTGTCTGTTCTCCACTTCCAATTAGTTCACCAGTAACATCAAAGATTTTAGTCTTTTTTTGATGGAATTCAACTTGGTATGCAAAATTGTTCAACTGTGCAATACTCAACAAGTTATAGTTAAGTCCTTCAACCTAGTAAGCATTGTCACATATGATCTTATCAGTCAATCTTATTGATCCTTTTCATTTCACAAGAAATGGTGCATCATTACCAAACTTAACACTACCGCCTTTGTAATGATTTAAGGTTTCAAACTTACTTTTATCACCAGTCATATGATGTGAGCAACCACTATCAATTATCCATCTATCACCTTTACTATCATATGAAATAAGTACAATTTTTTCATCTTCGTCAGAACCATCTTTCATAGCAACATAAACAAATTCTATATCATGATCATCAGATTTATCAGATTTGCTATCAGTATCTTCTTCAATAATATAACAAGATTCCATACCTTTGTCCTTGTATTCCTCGTACCTTCTATAGTATTTTTCATCCCTTTTATCTTTGTACTTTCTTTCTCTTCTTTCATCCTTGTCATTCTTGCCAGGGCATGGCCAACTTTGTTACATGAAAAACATATTATAGGAAGTTTACCATTGAATTTTCCTTTTCCTCTAGGTATTCTTCTAGCCATTAGTGTCTCAAGCTCATCAAGATCATCATCAGAAGGGTCACTATCACTATTCACACATATTTCTTTTCCTTTCTTAGACTTATGAAGAATCAATTGTGATTTGAATGCAAAATCAACATTGTGAGGGGTGAAATTATCAAAATTTGACAATTCAAAAGTAGTAAGTCTACTAACTAGACCTTCCAGAGTTAAGTTGTTACTAGGAGTACATATCATTTCTTGTATTGTATAAACTCTAATAGCATAAATAGGAAGTAGGGTTCTCAATATCTTGCTAATAACAATATCATCATCAATAGTTTTGTATAGTCAGAAAATGGAAGCACTTCCATAGGAGATTGGTTTAGCCTTCTGAGTGAGTGGTTTGGGGTCATGACAAGTGCCTCTGAATGGGTTCTTGATCTTGACATGGCTTCCCCCCTGACCTGCCTTTCTAACCTCCATTTTATGACCTGAATTCTGCATTCTGGTTCTCTGACCTGTGATCCTAGGATCTAAGGACAGGGTCGACCTCCTAGGACAGGGTCAACCTCAACCCTACCCTAGGACAGGGTCGACCTTGACCCTAGCCTAGGAAAGGGCCGACCTCGACCCTGTCCCAGGGTCCAAATCTTGGGAACTTTTGGTTTTCGGGATGTCGGTCTTCACAAAAAGTTTTCTCCCGCTTCTAGGTTGGCTGTTTCGGGTTCCAAATTGGTTGATTCCTAAATTATATTTAATATAGGTCCTCTCCTAGGGGTAAAGGCTTAAATGATGATTTAGTTATCCTATGTAGGCCTCCTTAGGAGATTGTGCCCTAATTTCATATAAAAGGGAGCCTTCTCCTCTCATTTTCTCTAAGCATGAATAACCACAATCAAGCAATTGAAGTCTTCTAATCAAGTATCAAGCGTCCTTATGAAGTGAATTCCAAGCGAGAAATTGAGAAATATTTGAAGCAAGCATCCATCAATCTCAAGTATCCCTTTGCATGAAGGAGATCCATTGGAGGCCATTGAAGGATTCAAGCCAAAAAGTGCCCTTTTGGTGATCTCTCCATCCATCTTCTTCCAAAGCCCTTGTCAAGTTCAAGAACCTATTCAAGACATGGCGTTGGAGATCTAAAAGCAAGAGATTGAAGACATCCTTTCATTCTACATTCCATGTTTTGAAGCATACTTGTGGATTTATGGATTTAGATCTGCCACAAGGACATTACAAGCAAGGTGAATTTATGTGTTTACTTTGTTTATCTCTGCAATTTCAATTATATTATAAGGTTAATTCCAAAACCGGGGTTTGACCAAGGAAAACCTCTTTCCCCCAACAAACAAACATTTTTCTTGTAGGTACAGGTTCAGGACTGTAAATTTGAGGCCAGATCTGGATACCCTTTTTGGATTTCTTTCAGACTATGCAGACAGGGACACTTTCAGAGTTGAGCAGATCGAGTTGGCAAAAGTGGTATAGGGTTGACCTTTTTCATAAGATGACATTGAAACAAAAAAATATTTCTAGGTTTTGTCCGTCTCTCTATTCTGGTTCGGTATGAGCTATCAGCATCTCCAGAAATAGTCTACAGATCTCAGAAAATAGCAATATTTGATCTGCCATTTTGTAAGGTTGGTACTTTCTCCTATTCTTTTCAATTACTATCATTAGTCATATTAATCAATCAATTTATAGAATTTAAGATCCCCTTTCTTGGTCTCTTTCCAAATATTGGATTCATTTGTGTATTAACCCTTTGGGGTTGATCAAAATTGGATCTCCTATTTGTGTATTTGAG